>MJUU01056288.1:1348-20934 GCA_002080025.1 Modiolus philippinarum
AAACTCTTATATTATTTATGTCATGTCTGCTTTATCGTTATAAATATCAGTTAAAAATTCTACAAATTTTTAAAGATGTGTCTCTTAATGTAAAATGTAACGACAAATATGATTGGCCAATTTATTAGAAAAACTTTCAATCCCATGTCTTCAAAAACGTCCGCGATATATAAACAACGTCTGTTGCCGTTTGATTTGTTTTCATTCATTTAAAATACATTTCAACTTGAATGAAGTACATATTCGGGCGTATTTAAAGGTGTATTTAGAGAAGGTACAGCAAAGGATAATCTTCAAGCAGAAAACGACACAGAACACCACTTGATACCCGCTGTTCTGGCAAGAAACACAGAACTTGTACAAGATCTCAGGCCCTACGACTACATAGAGACATCAGTTCGTAGTTGACAACAAGAGAACCAGGAAATGTCAATCACTACAAGGACGTGACAAAGATTTTGGAGAAGATGGCACCAAGATACAGATTGAAATTGAATTAGTAGTTGTTTTCAAAATAAAGGGCGAGATAAGCCCCAAATCTAAGCACCCCTCTTTGGCTTGTTCTTACTTGTTTCTTTAAGAATTTAGTCCCCTACCCCAAAAAATGCAAAAAAAAAGAAAGGAAGAAAGACAAAATGAATAAAGTACATGTAAATTTTGTAAATAAAGTAAATATATTACTTTAACTTAAGAGTAAAAAATGATATGATAGGGATCTATTCAAATAACAAAATACCGAGGTTACTGTGAATTTTGATTCTGCATATGCGCATTTCGACAATCTATGTCTCATCAGTGCAGATTAAATCAAAACATTTGGAATCAAAATGAGACTTAATCTTCTAAATTATGGTAAGATGTACTCAAAATTTCCAAATGACCCCTCAGTCAAAGGTCATTTTTATAAGTTGTTGAGGACTTATTCCAAGGCAAGGAAAACAAAGTACCGCGAGTACAAACAGTTCTTACTTAGTCAGATTGAAAATCTATAGAACATAGAACATAGAACATATTTTATTTATCAAATTAATGGCCCACAGGGGGCTACATGAGTTTTACATATAAAGAAAAAGAAACATTGATTGGATAGCAATGGACAGCACAAATAATAATATATGACATTATGTATCAAAATGTGTCAAATATTACACTATAAATTATTATTGATAAATTTTCCAACTGCATTAAGAAGAAGATATGAAGAAGATCCTATATGAAGAAGATCCTAAAAAATATTGGCTATTAATAAATGAACTTCAAGGGAAAGAAGGTAAAAGTGACTGTCCAATGTTAAAGCCCTCAAACTGGTTTACACATTTCCAAAGTTTAAATCGACTAAAACATGAGTTTAAAGATCGAATAAAAATTCTGGAACAAAAGGTTAATACATTAGAGAAAGAAATGAGTTTCAGTGAACTTGACATGAGGATCACAGAATCCGAAATTTCTGCTGCTATAGCAAGCCTGAAGATAAATAAAGCGGCAGGTTTAGACGATATTACTAACAATATGCTTAAATCTGGACAACAGTCACTTTTGCCTTGTTTTGTGAAGCTGTTTAATTTGTGTTTTACAACTGGGATATACCAAGAAACCTGGACTCCTGGTTATATAGTCCCGGTTCATAAAGCCAATAATGCTTCAGATCCCAATAACTATAGAGGGATCACAATTACTGCTGCTCTGGGAAAACTCTTCAATAAAATTTTAGATACCCGCCTGCATAAATATTTGAGCAAAAAACAAATATTATTAATGAAGCTCAAATAGGTTTTACAAAAAAGCAAGACCATCAGACCATATGTTTATTTCAAAAACTTTAATTGATAAATATTGTTGCAAAAAAGATGGCAGATTGTTTGCCTGCTTTGTTGATTTCAAAAAGGCTTTTGATACAGTTATACACCAGGGGATTAAATTGAAATTATTGGAAACAGGGATTGGTTCTAATTTTTACAATTTAATTAAGAATGTGTATGATTACAGAAAATCTTGTGTTAGAACTGATAAAAATAAAATTACAGATTTGTCCCAAATAGACGTTCGAGTTAAGCAGGGTGACGATCTAAATGGTGAATAAAAGGATATTGAGTAAATGCACATGAGACAAAGTCTCTACAAATACATGGCAAAAAACAAGCAAAGAAACAACGCCCCTATTGTTGTTCTTCATCTTGAAGTCACCATGAGGCCTTCAACAATGAGCTTTGCTCATACCTCATAGTCAGTTCAAGACGGCCCCTAGCACCGGTTTAAGCGGAACTCTTTGCCAACTGTCGAGCAACGCCACATCCATGTCCCCCTTGGCCAAGGGTGCGGGATTGTCAACAAACATCAATGGCAAAGTGCTCTTACAATCACTGTCATCCTTTGCCCGACAAAAGCACTAGTGACTTAAGCTAGTGGACAGCTACAACATATAGACAAACAGCAGGGTGACTATCTAAGTCCAAACCTGTAATGATCTACCAACATCCCTTTCAGATACTCCTGATCCTGTAGAAATGAATGCAAGACTATTAAATTGTCTACTCTATGCAGATAACATTGTTCTTTTATCAACTTCTGCTGTTGGACTCCAAAAGAAACTAGATCAGTTATAGCGTAATGATTAGTGTCTACAACTTAACATTTCAAAAACTAAAATAATAATTTTCAACAAGGCAGGCAGACACGTTAAACACATGTTCACGTATGACAATAGTGTTATCGACTGTGTACAGCATTGTAAATACCTAGGTATAATTTTAGTGCATCTGGATCTTTTTCGTGTGCTCAGAGGGAGTTATATAATAAAGCTCAAAAAGCATACCATAAACTTCGGGAAGATTTCCTGTCTCTCAATCCAAATGTTAGAAATTGTATACATGTTTGGAGGGTTTGGATCCAAGAAAACGAGTTTAACCCCACCGCAATTTTTGCGCCTGTCCCAAGTCAGGAATATCTTGGTAATTGGCTTGTCCATGTCTTCTTATAAAATTTTAGTTTCTTGATATTTGGGTTATTGGATGTGGTTTGTTTCCATTGATTTATTCACTTTTTTACCCTTTTGGGACCATTTAGGGCTTGCTATATGGTGTGAGGTTCCTCACTGTGTTGAAGACCGTACGGTGACCCCTAGATGCTTTGTTTTGGGTCGTTTTAACCTGGATATAGGATGTTGTCTCCTTGACATTTACCCCCATTTCCTTTCTTTTTCATATGTGTTTGACCATACAGTTAAATCTATTTTGTTATATGGGGCAGAAATTTTGGGATACTTTAATCCGTATAACAAAAAGTTAACCTCGGATAATTCTACAATAGGAATGTATTTTCAGAATTATCTGCAGAAAACTTGCCTATGAAATTTTGCGAAACTGTGTTAGGGGTGAATAAGAAGGCAACAAATCTTGCCACTCTCTCAGAATTGGGACGCTTTCCTTTACATTACGATGTGATAAAATCCATGTTAAAATACTGGTATCGCCTTGAAAATCTGGGATCTATGTTTCCAATATTAAGAGATGCTTATTGTGAGTCACAATCCCTACATGAACAAAAAATACAGTCATGGTATGGCTCAATTGCATTTGTTTTGAGGCACATCTCTGGTATCATTGACTTGAAAAAAAAGTTGGACCTTACAAGTTCAAAAACATGTATAAAAAATTCTTGTACCAGTATTATGAAAAACATTGGTTAGGTGAACTCAGGAAGAGTTCAGAGGACAAACTATGTACTTATGTTAAATTCAAGTGTACTTTTGGTATAGAACCATATTTGATGTTACTTCGCTTCACAGGAAAAAGTTCACTAGATTGAGAATCTCTGCACATAGGCTCGCAATTGTGCAAGGTCGTTATCAGGGCTCCCCCCTACAAAATAGGACATGCCTCAGGTGCAACTCTGGCGAGGTGGATGACGAAACGCATTTTTTGTTTTCATGTTAATTCCACGAAGACATAACATATCATATTGACACAGTTCTCACTGTATGGCCAAACTTTCTTCATTTAAATAACAATGAAATGCTAATTTGGATACTTAACACAGAGAATGTTGACGTCTTAATAAAAATATGTAAGCTAATCAAAGAAAGCAAGATCTAATGTGATTAGTTAGAAAAAAAATTTCTGTCTCCTGTTTAACGGTAAAGATGGGTGTGTCATTAAGCATCGTCCCTTGGTGCCATGTGCGGTTATGCTACCATTACTGCTAACATATCTGCACTTGGCACAAGGATGGCCACCCTTTCTTGAAGCCCTTTTCAGTAATTTATTTATTTATTAATCTATTTATAGTTCAGGCATAGCCTGGGTGAGCCATTAAGTACTGTCCCTTGGTGCCTTTTGCAGAGGAGTTACCTCTTATTGCTATCTCGCCTGCATTAGGCACGAGGATTGCAACCTAGGCTTGCAGCCTACATTACGCTTACTTACTGTATATAATAAAAAGTATTTTTATAAGTCAATAAGGAGGACAGAGAAATATTAGACATGTTAATAATTATCACCGTAATATTAATAATTTGCAGAAACCTCGCCTTGGTTGCACTTGAGTGCACTCATCATTATAATTTGTTGATTTATACACATGAGCGTGTATATATTGTCATGTTAAATTGTATTCTGTTTAACCTTGCTTATTTGTATGTGTTTTTGTATCATGCCCCTCGTGGGCCCATTTCAATGGACAATCAAGTCAAGAAATTTAGAATTATATTTAGAGTTGTCGCGCGTTATCCGGAAGGTTCAATAAACAAAAGTAACATAATTTAAAGAAGTCACAAGATGAAAACTGCTAAAATCATATCATTATCGGAATTCAGTGTTTTGATGGTTTGTTTCGACAGTAGTCAATTCATTCGTATTTCATTGAATGCATTGGCAGATCCAAGGGGGGTTCCGGGGTTTGGAACCCCCCTTTTTTCTTGGCAATCATGTATTTTTTAATGAAAATCCTAGTGTTTTACTTAGAAAAAACCCCAAAAATTTTCGCGCCTCGCTCCGATCGGCGACCTTTTCTTTAAATTTTATTTGGACCCCCCCCCCCTTTTCCAATTGCCTAGGGCCGCGCCCGGAATGGCTCAGAGTTTTAAACGTTCGCTTAATATAATACAACGCATTATAAATCTTTATTCAGGTAGAAGACCCCATTGCAAGTTAACCAACACTTTTCTACTTATTTAATTTTCTTCAAATTTGCAGTGTAAAAATATAAGTCATGAATTTTTTTTTTAATTGACGGCAGGATTTTTGATTTAGAAATCACAGAAATATCCCTCTTTTGACAGGCTTAAATTCTGTAAGAGAATTCATGATGAGGCATATACTATTATATCTTATAGAAACATACAGCAACCGAATTGCTTAGTGGCTTAATAGTATCGTATTGACCAAACTATGAAGAACAATGAACATAAGCATGTGGTAAGTGTAAATTTGCAGTAACGATATTTTAGAACATTGCTAATATCAAATTTCCTTCAATTTCGTGTGGATAGAACCTTAAACTTAATATTCATCCCCCCCCCACACACACACACACAAAAAAACAAAGAACAAAAACAAAACACAAATAATAATAATAATAACTAGTAATAATAATAATAATAATAATAAAATAAAAACACTGAAAAAAAATCAATTTCTCCATATATATTACTTATATAAAAAATTATTTTAAGAAATCGCCTTACCGATTTTCACAATTTTAAGAAAACGCATTCAAAATCTCCCGTTTCACTCACTTCTGAACGTTATGTTATACCCCTTTTACCCAAGTGGAAAGAATCATATCCCTTGCAAAATATTTGACTTTCATCTATTAAAATACCACGCACACCCTGGATGTTAAATGCGGGCATTTTGAAGTATTTCTTTAAAGAAATGTATTTTCATGATAAGAAGAAAATTTAATTTCTATTTACAATAGATATCCCAGCTCTTGTGTTGTAATAATACCTGTCACAACTGATTTTGGAGTTATTTCCCCTAAAACCTTAAGGATTATCCTTTTGAGAAACACATTATTCACTTTTACCGCAATCAATATAATATGAGATTATGAATAAATAATGAAAGGATATGGAGTAAATGCTAATGACACAAAGTCTTTATAAAAAAAAGATTAAACTTTGGTCAAGTTTATCTTGATGGTTGCCAAAAATAGAAGTTCAAGGTAATTTACATAAACAAATGTTGCGTCATTTGACTTCGATGCTAAAAATATTCATTAATTTGAAAGCTATCATTCTGAAAAATATCTTAAAAATTGTATGCTTCTCTCAGATTTTATCCAAAACATACAATACATACGTCATAATTGCAACAAAATGCCACGCTGTCTAAACTGAGATGGACTGTTTACTTCCAGTTGTATTAAATATGCAAAACAAAACATATCTGTGCAAAGTATGTAATAAGGATTACTATTAACCAGTTCGGATAAAACATGTAAAAATGCCTTGCCTTTATAAATTACAATTTTGCATTACAACATGGCCTTTACGGAATAGAGCCATAACGAGAGAACGGGGCTACTATGAGATTAGCAGAACCATTACAGGATTCAAGATGGCAGCTGTGTCTTTAAAGCGCAAAATCATGATTGTATCATATATTTACAGTAAGGTACACATTATTTCTACATTCTTTGTACTGAACAAGTACTAGAAAATTTTATTGTATTTGTAATTCTTTGAGTGGTCGGACATAATTTCATTTGACTGAATTAATAACTTTATCATGATGATTAACATCTTTGTTTTCGATTTTTGACCCTACCCTCATTTTACTCATCTCATTACATTGGATCAAAAAATCTACATCTTCTCTTGATTTTTCAAAAAAGTTTTTTTTGTACGTCAGAGGTTAACCCTATGGAGAATAAACTTTTTTTGTTTCAGATTATTTACTCTACTTGTGAGCACTCGTTTAAATTATCTCATCACAAGGATTCAGAAAACATAATTTTTAATTGCTTTTTTTTCTTTAAAAATAACAAAATACCGAGGTTACTGTGAATTAAAATTCTGCATATGCGCATTTCGACAACTTATGTCTCTTCAGTGCAGATAAAATCAAAATATTTGGAAGTCCATAAACCGAAATAGGTGTAAAACTGATAGAGAACAAATAACCAATAAGATCTAAATAGAAAAGCCAAAATCAGCTAAGGACAGAGCTATGCAAGAGGGAGATACTCCTTAGTTTTAAGAAAAATTTACTAAAATTTGGATATTGCATGTTTCTAAATAAATTCGGTTTTCGGGCCAGCACCGAAGTACTGGCTACTGGGTTGGTGAATAGCCTCGGGGACTAACAGTCCACCAGCAGTGGCATCGGCCCAGTGGTAACAAATAACAAAATACCGAGGTTACTGTTAATTTGGGTTCTGCAAATGCGCATATCATATCAAGGCACATAAAAAGTTATTTTTATGTGCCTTGAGCAATACAGCTATATTGAGAATAAACTTTTTGTTTCAGATATTTGACCCTACTTGTGACCACTGATTCCACTCTTCTCATCATAAGGAATCGGAAAAATATACATCATTCCTTCATTTTTAAACAAAGTTTTTTGTATTATAGCGGGTAAAATCTTATATAGCTTAATGAAACTATGAAAGATGGGCTTTTTTGTTTCAGATACTAAGTATTTGATCCCACAAATGACCGTTCATTTAAAAAAAAAATCCATAAAATATTTTTATATACATTTATTTATATTTATTTATCAGTCTTTCCAGATCCAGATCCAGAGTTTATTGTCGGACTGGCAAGCATCGACTGTAACAAAACCGAACTTTTCATCTTTGTTTGTATGTGTGTGTGTCATCATTTTTCTTTTCTGTGCTGTGATCATGATATGTCTTTGTTTAGTTGTTTTCTATGTTGTCATTGTCCTTCACTGTAAATTCAAGTGTTAAAGTTTAGAACACCCAATGAACACTTATTTGTAACACTTATTGAACGCGTAATGGTGTTCCCAAAATTAACGCTGCTGTTCATCAAGTTAATGCCACATGTTAGTTTTTTGAACACTAATGTTCAGCTCTAAGACATGAAGTGTTCAATTGTTGAAAACTGGTGTTAAGGTGTTGAACACCGAGGCGTTTCCTTTTCTAACACTGGTGTTCACTCCTTGAACACCTAGTTTACAATTAATTAACATGTCCAAGTGTTCAAGAATTTAATGCCAAGACGCGTTCAAGGCCCTGTAACACTTTCTGAACACTCAGAACATGTTCAAAGACAGGATGTTAAGATTCTGAACGCCTTTTTTAGTGTGCAAAGAGTAGGTGTTAAAATGAAGAACACTGTAATGTTCAAATTGAGAACATGTTCAAAAGTAAATGTTCAAACTGAGAAAAGTAAACTGTGTATTTCTACAGAGATAAGAAAAATGAAAACATTGCAGCTTCTCAGTTGAAATAATCTACCAAAGTTGAATCAATCTCTCAATGCATCTGGTGGCCATCTACTAAAATCATATGGTTCAAAAGTTAGTGAACGATTTTATACCTGCCTGGAAACATGTGATATTTGGAACCTATTTGAATGTTTGGACAAAACTACCATACAAAGTTAGTAAAAGAATTCCTTTTCAGAAACCACTCAGTGAATATTGTAGATGGAAAATGCAATAACGATAATGTTTCTTCAATTTAATAAAAAGAAAATAGCAACAAAGTTTAAATTTCACATCTTTATTAATGCCTTTATTAATGTCAGTGTAGAACAAATTTCAAAATTGACACAAATGACCATAAAAACAGGGATATTCTCAAGTCATTATCAAAATATTTTCAATCAGTGTAATAAATACATATTTTGAAGGTGAAAATTACTTGTAGTCTTCAAAACAAAAACATTTTTTAATATAAAAAATATAAAATTTCACATATGACTCAAATGCATTTAAATTTTTGTGAATTTCAAGCATTATGAAATAAAACCAAAAATAAATATAAACTCTATGTATTTAAAGTACATAAAAGCAACTGGTAAAATAGTTCAAAAATTCAAAATAGTTTTCTTCTTTCACACCCTTTACATTTACAAAGATCGTCACCTAAAATATAAAAGAAATATTTGATAATGATATAACAAATATATGCTGACAATTAATTATACATGATATCTAATAAATCTACTGGTTTTCTTCACATGAATCAATCAAGCATATGGTGGGTGCCACAATGGCCACCAACAGGACATGCTTACCTTATGAACACCTGATGCAACTTTTTGGTTTTCTTGAAGGTTTGAATTTTTAGTTTTAAGCTTATGTTCTAGTACTTTTCTCTTCTATTGATATTTTTTGTTTGGTTATTTTGGTCTTCTTGGTCTGTTACGTGTTGTTTCTTTGCTTGTGCCGCATCAATTTTGCATTGTCTCTAGATTGTGAGATTATGTAGTATCTCTTTTAATTGTTCGTTTGGTATTCTTTACACAGAGTAAGTGTACAGCAGGTTCAACTATATTCATTTGAAGTGTTTTAAAGAGGAGAAAAATAAAAACTTACCCCCTTCATAGCACACAGGGCTCTTCTTACAACGTTCACGACACATGGATATAATTCCTGGTCAAACACTAATTCATCATCACTATTGGTGTTGTTTCTAGTCAGATGTTTGGTCTTTTGTTTCCTTTCACTGTTTATTCTGTTTTTGTATTTGAATGAAACTACTGCACTTGTACCAAACTGAACTGTCTTCATGCACACAGCTTATTCATCAAAATGTTTTTTTTTCAGAATTCACGACACAAATACTTACTACTGGCTTCAATATACTATTTTCATCATCATTCTTCAATATACTGTGTCTCTTTATTATGTTCAGGCTACATGTATTTTCATCATCACTCTGGCTACAATTTACTGTGTCTTTACTCTACCAAGGCTGGCTAAATGTATATTCATCATCACTTATTACAAGAAAATCTTCGACTCTGAAATAAACCCTATATTTATATATATGAAGGAGCCAATGATATCATCTAGTTAATATGTGCTTTGTTTAAAGTAGAATTAAGTGACTGTGGCAAATCATCCCCACCTGCAACTAACAATATTTCCAAAAAATAAATGAAAAAGTCAAATTATCTCCCTGTCATGGTGTCGAGTCATATTTATATTCCTTCATGCACATCTGCAAATCATGTCCTTTCTTTGTGGAAGTTGTATCCTGGTACTGCAGAGCAGGCAATTTTGAACACCGGTGTTCACGAAATAGAACACTTTTTATATATCTAGTGTTCAATAATAGAAAAGATACTCCCAATTATGTCGAAACATTAAAATTCTTGACGTGGTTTAAGATGAGTTGAGTTTAAGCTTAAGTGTGAACAAACAGGGTGATTCCTATTAACTACCCACTTCCGTTCTGGACCAATTTTCTTGGTGGCATATTTTACTGTAACAAAAGTTGGGGTCGTATTTTTTGTTGCCAAATCTAAGGCGTTTCCTTTTCTTAAAGTGATAAACGGGCATATATTGCAAATAAATCGTTCTTTTTCATGATATTATCAAGATATTTCCCCGGGATATTTCCAGTAAACAATGACCATACTTCAAGTTCACAACAGGTGAAGTCCGGGGCGACTGACGTACGATTCAAACTTCAGCACTGAATGTAACCACCTTTGGAAGGTTTTATATGTACAGTCTTATTTAATTCGTCTTTAAGTGCAATGTTTGTACTATTTTCTGGCTTATTTATCTTACGTACATTTTCTGTGCTTTGTCTTCGCCGCCAAAATTGTTGTCTTCCGGTGGTATCGCGGTGCATCCTGGTACAGTAGCGCGGGAAATTTTGAACACCGATGTTCACAAAATAGAACACTTTTCACATACCTAGTGTTCAAAAACAGAACGGATACTTCCAATTATGTCGAAAAATGCAAAATAAAATTGAAATGTTAAGATTAAAATTTGAGGAAAGAGTGTATAATTAATTAAGAAAAACAACTGTCCATTAAGATCTTATTACAGTCTAGAAAAACCACAAGGGCCTTCTGCTTTATGAACATATCGCCTAGGTCACAACTAATGAAATAATGATGGGCACGAGAATGAAAAAAATCTAAATAATTTTAAAAAATACCAAACACTTCAATGTTCACAAGAAAGTATAAAAAGGCGACCAGTCAATTTGTTTTCTTTTTCTTTGAACTTCAGGTGTTAATTGTAATTGAACACATAGGTGTTGAGAAATTTAACAATAACGTTAACAACTGAGACACATGTGTTAAGGTGAACATTTCTTAAACATATGATGTTAAACTGTTGCACGCTATGCGTTAAGATATTGAACGCGTCCGGACGTTGACGTCCGTTTTATTTGCAGTGTTGGATTATTCGTTTTAGACTGGCGGTCCGGTTTCACCTGGCAGTGTGACGGGTGCCACTCATGGAGCAGATCATGCTTACCCTTCCATGATGATACCTCCAGTTTTTGTAGGTGTTCACATTGCTAGTGCTTCAGATTTGTGGTTTTCTTGTTCATTTTTGTTCATTTGTTTCGTCTTTGTCATGTTGTCTCAATTCGTGTTCTATATTTGATATGATATGTTATTTAGGATTTTTGATTTTGGAAATTCCACTTTCCCGATTTTTCCTTCGATATTCATTTGATGATGTACTTAATAAGTTCATCCATTCATTTAATAAAAGTTTAAGAAATAAGTATTTCCATTAATAGTCCTGTTATTTGTCCTCGGTCTGTAATAATGGCCTTCGGATGCTTCAATGGCCCTCGGCGTTGTCTCGGGCCATTACAGCTATCCCCAGGCCATTACTACAGACCTTGGACACATATTAGATACATTAAAAAACTATCAATTTATTAAAACTAATCTAATCTTAAGATAGATCGAGAAAATAACTCGAGAGCTCGACATAATAAGTCGAGAGCTCGACATAATAAGTCGAGCGCTCGAGATAATAAGTCGAGCGCTCGACATAATATTATAAAAAAATAAAATTTAATGTGTCCTAAATGTACCACCGTAACAAAATTATTAATGTATGTTATTGCAATAGTACAAACAACTTAAGGGACAGATGAAGTGATGATTACAAAAATCAAAGACCATAGACATGCCAAAAACAAAAACGGAAACAAAGACAAAACAAGGACGTGAGACAGCCAAAAGGCACGGAAATAAAGACTCCATTCAGAACTAAGGCACTCATAGTGCGAAAACGCTAACTACAAGTGTTCTCAGTGAACTATTATCCCAGATGGAATAAAATATCACCACAGATATCTTTGTTACTTGATGAATTGGGTTCATACAGAAGTTATCACATCATCAATTAATCATGGACGATTACATTACAATGACTGGTGACATGCCAAATCTGATTTTCAATATGCCAAGTAATAAAATGAACAATTATGGTCATGTTATCAAGTTTCCATGGTTACATTAATTGTTATATCGAAAGATATTTTATGTATAACAATTAAGTATTACTACATCTGACAATTAAAATAATTTTACTTTCTTTGACAAAATTCACCTTTTTTGCTTTTGAAATTATTGTGTCAAAGAGCAATTTTGAAGGACTTTTATTTTTATATTGATAAAGATATTAGACAAAATAATGTTTGAGGGATTGCTGTTTTGTACTAATGGGTTCCATAGATCCCATGAAAGGAAAACAATACGTACCATCTGATCCACAATCCACCAAATAAGGTAAAACTAGATATTTGCATTTGATGAAAGTTGAGTTAGGGCTCACAAACTCACAAACAACTTATTACTAAAGGTATTTCTCATTATCGTTTTTACGGAAATGATGTTCAAAAATGCCACAAACTGATTAAAAACAAGAAAAATTGGCATGTAACTTGCAATATTTACGTAATAAGGATATCGGCAGGTTTTTTTTTATATAAATATGTTAAATTGGCTTTGGGATATCGCTGACCTGAAGATTTTAACCGCATACTGGCATCTCACTGATAGTGCCGATTTTTACTATAATACATGATAATTCTTTACCAAACCTTTCGGAAAGTTTCGACTGAGATGTTTTCCTAAGTGCGACAGTGTTTTACCAGAAGACTTGGCACATTGAGCAAGCCGACAGGTAAGTGGCAAGAACGC
The DNA here is from genome assembly GCA_002080025.1 of Modiolus philippinarum. Taxonomy (NCBI): domain Eukaryota; kingdom Metazoa; phylum Mollusca; class Bivalvia; order Mytilida; family Modiolidae; genus Modiolus; species Modiolus philippinarum. Next base: position 14,457 of record MJUU01056288.1, read on the forward strand.
CTTGACCCAATTTTCAAAATATCGGTTTGTCTCATTCTTTTTCCTTTCAAAATAGTATTCTTTTTGTTAGTAATTTACTGTATCAGGTTTTTATTCGCATATTTATTATACTATTGAAAAAGAGACAGGAAAAGGGGTGGTTTCGGTACCCATAATCCGCTTTAACAATTTTATATATTGTTATTGTCTTCTAATGACAATCAAGGGAATGCACATGAGACGAAGTCTCTACAAATACATGGTAAAAGCAAGCAATGGAACAACGCTTTTATTGTTGTTCTTCATCTTGAAGTCACCATGACGCCATCAACAAAGAGCTTTGCTCATACCTCATAGTAAGTTTAAGACGGCCCCTGGCACCGGTTTGAGTGGAATTCATTACTAAATGTCGAACAACGCTACATCCATGTTTATCATGTCATGAATGCAGGATCGTCCACAAACATAAAATTAAGTGGCAAAGTATTCTTACAATCACTGTCATAAAAAGAAAAAAAGCACACGTTCAAAAGATTATTTTTCCCGTTTAAAGATTAGCTTCATCTTAATGAATGTAAAGTGCTAGGTGAAGGAAGCGCTCATTTTGTTAAATATAGCACTTATTTAGGAAGAGGATTTCGTTCAAATGTTGGAATTTATTTTCGCAAAATGTTAGGAGGACAAATGTTCCAGAAAATAAGGATGAATTGGGGGACTAATAGTGAGCCATTTTAGATATTGTCGATGCCTCTGCTGGTAGCCTGTTAGTCCTCGATTGTAGTAAGTACTGCGGTTCTGACCGGAAAGCCGATTTTACTTTGAAACTAGCAATATCATTTTTGTTTTTTTGGTGAAAATTTGTTGAAAACGTAACGAGTATCTCCCTCAGCCTTACTTAATTAAGTTCATATTGGTTATTTGCTTTCTTTTAGTTTTTACATTTCTTTTTTTTTATGGTCTTGCAAATGGTAAGAATTAATCTGCACTGAAGTGACATAAGCTGTCCAAATGGACATATGCAGAAATTAAACTTAAAATAAGCTAGTTGTTGAATTAATGATATTACTGGACGTCTGAAAACAAAACGTTTCGACAATTGTGATTATTTCGACTTCTCACTTCGGTTCTCACTTACTTTAAATAGTGAATTTCTGATTTTGAGCAGTAATATCTCAACATTTCCACCAACTGGAATGTGCATTTCACAATTCATTCGCTATTGTTTTCATACATACGATTTTGTAAGTTTACGTTTTTTACGGTGTTTACCATAACTGACAGATTGCTAGTGTTTCACAAATGAGAATAGAAATTTTCGGGTAGCTCCAGAGTTTATTACTGAACTGAAAGAAAAACCCTTCCAATGACAATACCAAACTTGACGTTGGCAGTGTGACGGATGCCACGCATGAAACAGACATGGTTTGCCTTCTAGAGCACCTAATTATACCGCAAGCTTTTGTGGGGTTCTAACTTGCTTTCTTATATTTTTTTATTACAGAATTTCCCTTCGGAATTCGTTTACCGATGTATATATACTTACCTACTTGTATTGAAGAATAAGGAAACATAGTATACCAACATATGAGTCTACAAATCCATTCAGCAGATACAACCATGAGAAATCAAATGGACATGTCCACAGGTACTACTAAAGAAGCAAACCCATGATTGAAGAAGATGGGACAAGCATATCAAACCTGCCTGCACATTCCGTAATGCGAGAAATGATTCGTTCAACGAAAAATCGTAGATATAAGAAAATTAAAACTGAAATTGATGAAGAAAAGATAACAGGAAACACATACAATGGCCGAACATTACAATCATATGCCACAATCAACCAGGGAACTGCACAAGAAAAACAATAAAATGACAAAAGACAAACATAGACAACGATAGAAAGTCAGGATAGCCGGACTTGGTACCGGAACCAGCAACAGCTAGCGAAAGCCTTAATGAAGCGACTTATTGACAGATCTGATAAAAAGAAAACACGCCAGTCGCAAGATGCAAAACTGTCACATTACTTTAATGCAAAAGTTTCAGTGTATTTCAATCAGAAGTCTAGGAGATGTTGTCGCCACAAAAAAGGTTCCTCGTTTAACAATGAGGTAAGGCATATACTGAAAATAGGAGAAAAAAATCGATTCAAAATTAAAAAAAAGATGGTACATAATGGATAAAGATATCGATGTTATTGTTGATTTAGTTTATGCATATGCGCATTTTGACAACTTATGTCTCTTCTCTGCAGATCGAATCATAACATTTTGGAAGTCCATAAACCGAAATATAAAAAAATAACAAATAACCAAAGGATTTAAATACAAAAGCCAAAATTCAGCTAAGGACAGTGCTATGCATGAGGGAATTATATGCACTGAAAATATTTAGAAACTTTACAGTGTATACAACTATTGGTCTTAAGAGTAGTTGTCGCCATAAAATTCGTCTTAAAATTCTACAGTAAGGCATGATACTACATTTTCTGAAGAAAATATCAAAAAACAAGTAAAACGATATAAAATTTAATAAAAAAAGTATGAAATCCTATTTTGAAAAAGTAGGTGTACAATGAAAAATGCACTGATCATTCTATTAAAGCTTCCGTGAATTTCACCTAGCGTTTTCGATACAGAATGGATCCCCCATTCAACAATAATGCATGTACTTATATGTTGTATTGTCTATTGCTCTCTTTGTCTTTATATTATGTTTGTTGACGATTCCGCATCCATGACAAAATGGATACATGCGTGTGGCGTTGTTCAACATTTAGCAAGTGAATTCCGCTCAAACCGGTGCTAGGGACTGTCTGCAATTTACTATGACTACCTCATGCTTGCTTGCTATTGGTTGAATGCCTCAAGGTGACTTCAAGATGAAGAGCAACAATGAAAGCGATGTTCCATTTGCGTTATATTACCATGTTTTATAGGGATTTTGTTCCAAGTACATTTATTCAATATCCCTTTATTTGTTCAAGTACTCGTTTTACTTTGGGAAACCAAAAAAATCATTAGATTTCAAATTGAGGTAGCAGATGCACAATTGCAAATTGCATTGAAGATTCTGAAAAAGTATTCAAATGAGTCAAAATAAGAAATGTTATGAAATACAGAAATTGCTCTTCTCATAAACAGGTATTCGTTGTCCAAAACCTACACTGCTGGGGTTTGCGGCTATAAAACTAAATCAAGAATTAGATATTATTTTTAATTATGTAATAACAAAATATAAGTTGGTATTCTGTATTCCTTTGAAATTTTGGCATTGCAACAAATAAATAACAAACACTTGACAATTAAAAAAATAAATTTATGTATTAAACATAAAAGAAATGAAGCCAAGAAATATTTCCTTCAATAGAAGTCGTATATACCATATCAAAGTTAATGATAGTGTGTAATATAACAAATCTATTTTCCAATATTTCCTAATACGAAATGATCATTTATTCTCGTGTAATTAGATTCCCATGGTAACATACGCAATTATATATCAATTAAAAACGTTTGCATTTCAAGAATTAATTTTAAGTCAAAAATACTGTCTTAAATTAAGCAATATTTCTATGCACCCGAAGACACCTAAGAATACAGTGCTAAGTGGTAAAAGACCAGTCTATACAAATGTCCAAGTGCAGAGACCAACTCGTATAATCGCCATTCCACACGGCATTTGTTTGTTTTTTATTGAAGGGAAACATCATTTGCATTGATTTTGTTCTTAAAATATAGAAATGGTGCAGTTTTGAAGTAATGGGAATGAATGGGTACAAATGGAGAAATTTCAAAAGTCACTTCCTATCATGCAGATAATTCGCTTGAAAAAAATAATCAATCAATGCACTATTTCCATAGAGGTTATCGCCATGGTCACTATAATAATTTCTGAAACATTTGTTGTGATCTGCTATAGTCAACCTTTTATAACGTCGGTACAGCTGTCAATAGGGAGACGCCATAACATGGATTATGACTAGCATGATAAAATGACACGGGTATGCCCGGCTGTAAAACGGTCATTGAGCGGACAGTTTGGAATAAGTTATAGCCGTCACTTGGCGGACGACATGAAATGAGGTAAAACGGTCACTAGGCAGCCGAAATGATATGAGGTACAACGGTCACTGGGCAGACGATAAACAATGACGGTTCAGACCATATGAAATGGGTGGGTTAGTAGCCGACGTGAAACGGAATATGGTAGTCATTGGACAAATAAAAAAAAATGTCATTTACTTTGAGGATGCTATAACATTCAGTATGACGGTCACTGGAATAAAAGGGTCACTGAACAGACGAATAGAGATCAGGGAATAACAATCATCGGGTAAATGGTATGACATGGATTTAAGCAATAACTGTGCAAACGAAATGGCAAACATCAGTATGCTAATACCGCAGCAAAAAGGAAAGAAGAAAATCTAAAATAAAAATATACAAATACGACATAAAGTAAAAAGGAAACCGTCACTACAAAAACGAAAAATCCAAGGAAAATGGCAACACTAGAAACACCAAGAAACAATTCCACCACATGAGTACGGGACAGAAAAGAAAATGAAGACATACATACAGATGAACAACAGATGAACAACAGGGACCCAATAAAAACCATGAGTGAGATCAGGTGCACAGGTTAAGTAAGCATCTCCTGCTTGATTTGACCATGCCTACTCTGGTATTAAAGTCAAATCCAGTAAAAGGGAAAAAGAAAGATCTGTTGTCATCTTGGAAACATGTATCCATTAGCGATCCACAAAATCGACCGTAAGTGCAGACTTTTAGTTATTGACAATATACCATTGCTTAAGTAGCCTAATTGTAGCAACCGAGCTCTATAAAAGTAGTCACTGTATCGACCACAAGCCATTGAGTAGCGACTGAGTTGTGGGATGTAAACTCCATATGCTGGCGCTTTCCGAATGTTTTTATTTGGTTGAAATTCCAAAAGAAAGCAAAACAGATCAATATACTTATGTCAAGCTTACAAAAAGGGGAAAAACTTAGAACGCTTTCAAACTAAAGCACTTGACATATGGTAAAACGGTTAGAAGACAAAACGATTTTTGGCATTGGTAAGACGAAATAACAAGGGGAACAGCGGTTACTTTGCAGTCGATGTGACATTTTGTATAACTGTTCCTCTTCAGAGGACACGCCCTGGTTGATAACGCTTATAGGCAGACGATATATCATGTGAGAGAAAGGGCAGACGATGAAATATAGTTTATATAGGTCACTCTGCCGGCGACATATCATTAGGTAATTTGGCAATGAGCAAGTGACATGGCATGGGGTATTATGGTCACTTGGCAGACATTATGACATTTGGTATTACGGTCACTCCAGGGAAACGACATGCCATAAGTATAACGGTCACTTGGCAGACGATATGACATCGTGTTTTACGGTCACAGGTTAGATAAAATATCGCATACGTTATGACATAATATAATGGTCATTCGGCAGAAAATATTTAAATGTGATCACTTGGCAGGCGATTAGACATGCATTTTAAAGATAATTGGTCAGACGATATGACATAATGTGTTACGATATGACATGGTGGAAAACAGTTGTTTGACAAATTACATGAGATGGAGTAAAATATATTTTTGCGGACATGACAGAGGGTAGAACGGTCACAGAGCTGAGTTTATCGGTCAATGGAAAGACATGGTATTAGAAATAATGATTAATGTGCAAAAGATATAATATGTCGTATGTTGGTCACTGGGCAGACGACATGAGATGGAAAACCAACGGTCACTGGGCAGACGATATGACATGAAGTTCAATGGCGGAGAGTCACACGATATAAAATGGGGTTTTGTGGTCACCGGACAAATAAAACAGGATATGACAGTCACTTGGCAGACAATATGACATTTAATATGACGGTCACTGGACGGATGATATTTTTAGTACTGCAGTCACTACACAAACGACATCGATCGCGAGGAGACATAGAAATCACTGAGCAGGCGACATGAAACGGCGTACAACATTAACTGGGTAGACGATATTACTCACCAAAAAAATAGATAAACCAGAGGCTCCCAGGAGCCTGCATCGCTCACCTGGGTTTCAGTTGCCACAATCAAGGTAACATTGTAAGTTATACAGTTGATCTTCAGTTTCTCAAACTTTCGTAGCTCAAACACCTCCAATATCTTTAGCTGTTTTTTAAGTCTGATCATGTTTTACTATATTTCTTTATTGGGCTTTTTTGACAAAAAAGTTCTTGCTAAGGACCACTTTCGACACCAGTTTTGAAGTTGAGATGTCATTTTGTTATTGGCAGTCAACAAACATTTTTCAACATCGGTTTTGAAGTCGCAACATCTATATCTACTTGGAAATCAAATTTCATTTAAATCGGACAATGTAGAATTATCCAGCCTTTTTTGGCGGCCATTTTAAAAATGGCGGTCAACGAACAATTTTTAACATCAGTTTTGAAATTATGACATCAAAACCGATTTGGA
>MJUU01056297.1:10242-25830 GCA_002080025.1 Modiolus philippinarum
TATATAACTAAGCATCAACATACCAATGTATCGGTAAACAGGAAGTAGTAGCGCAACCAACCTGAAAATAGCTTACACGGTACAACTCATTATCATGAAGCTCCAGACCAAATATGAAATCATTTCCACTTTTGAAAGAAGGAAAAACTTTGACGAAAAATTTTCATTAGTAGTGGTATATGAAACTAAGTATTAATGTATCGGCAAACAGGAAGTAGTAGTGCCACAAACATGAAAATATCTGACACTGTACAACTCATCATTTGGAAGCCTAATGCTAAATATCAAATCATTCCCACCTGTATAAGCCGAGAAAACTTTGACAGTAAAAGTGTTACGGACGGACGGACGGACGGACACCACCATCACTATATACCCTCCGCTTTTACAAAGCGGGGGTATAAAAATGAGGTCAAGGGCTAAAGCCAAATAGCAGGCTGTCATCCTCCATCTTAGACAAATCCACATACCAAATATTATTTACCTTACATTAATACATACAAGGAAACTTAACATAATCACTGGACCATGAAATTGAGGTCACATACAAAAGCCATATAGCAGACTGTCATGTACTACCCAAGACAAATCTATATACCAAATATCATTGACCTACCTCTTATAGTTACTGAGAAAATGACCTAATCACAAAAACTTAACATGGTCACTAGACCATGAAATTGAGGTCAAAGACAAAAGCCATATGACAGACTGTCATGTACATGTACTACCTAAGACCAACCTACATATTATATATCATTGACCTACCACTTATAGTTACTGAGAAACTAAACTAGGCACGAAAACGTAACATGTTCATTGGACCGTGAAATTTAGGTCACAGACAAAAGCCATATAGCAGACTCTCATGTACTACATAAGACCAACCTACATACCATATAGCATTGACCTTCCACTTATAATTACTGAGAAACTAAATAAAGCACAAAAACTTTACATGTTCATTGGACCGTGAAATTGAGGTCACCAACAAAAGCCATATAGCAGACTGTCATGTACAACTCAAGACCAACCTATATACCAAATATCATTGACCTACCACTCACAAAAACTTAACATGCTCACTAGACCATGAAATTGGGGGTCAAGGACAAACGCCATATGACAGACTGTCATGTACTACCTAAGACCAACCTACATACCATATATCATTGACCTACAACTTATAGTTACTGAGAAACTAAACTAAGCACAAAAACTTAACATGTTCATTAGACTGTGAAATTGAGGTCACTGACAAAAGCCATATAGCAGACTGTCATGTACTACTCAAGACCAACCTATATACCAAATATCATTGACCTACCTCGTATAGTTACTGAGAATGTGACCTAATCACAATAAAGGGCTACGCTGAGCGCAGCATGATACGACCGCAGCATGTCGAATACTGAAATTTGCACAAGTGTAATTCAAAATGAATGAGGACCCAGTAAAGAGCTTGATACCGTAATTAAATGGACCAAATTTTGGCACCTTTGGCCCCTTTAGCTAAGAAACGGTAAAAGCTATGCCAAATTTGTTGCCATACTACTCATGCTACTGAAAGCTTATATCAAGAAGAATCCAAAGAAAAAACTGTTTGAAATGAGTTGTAGTATCCCAGATCTGGACTCTTACAAAAACTTTCACTTGAGTCACTCATGCATGAAATGTAGGTCAAATTGACCTAATTTTTATCTGGAGCTTCATAACTTTACGAGACACATCTACGTACAAAATATTATTCCTCTACAAGTTGTAGTATCCCAGATCTGGACTCTTACAAAAACTTTAACCTGAGTCACTCATGCATGAAATGTAGGTCAAATCCCCCTATTCTATATAACAACCTCAGACTATTCAAGATGAATCCATGGACAAAACATTGTCCATCTATGACTTGTTATTCAAAAGATATATGGTCTCAAGTTTGAACAGACGGACAAACGGACGAACGGATCAAACGCTATATCCCCTTCCCAACTTCGTTGGGCGAGGGGATAACTAAATGTGCTTATCTTATTTGCTGATTGCCTGAAATTTCTGAAAGTGATTAACAAGTATTTCTGACAACCACCTACATCTTGTCAACATTTGGAAGATACACCATGTTTTTATTAACAACAATGTTATATCAAACATCCAAGTCTAATTCAATTTTACAAAGAAAAAAGAAGTTATTGATTGCACTGATTGTATACTTCATACACGGAACTTCAAAGAAAATTGAATTCTTTAAGCATGAAATTGACATTAATGACAATCTTCAAACTAGTCTTATAATAAAAGCAAGAAATTTGATCTACTACCCTTTCATTTCTTTAAAGAAACCAGGAGCAGGAAACATTTTAAATATGTTTAATTATTACCTAGTTGTGCATGACAGTCATCAACAAGACAAAGGGTTTTTTTTCCATGGAATTCCATTTGAATAAATCACAGCTTATCAAAATCAACTTAACAGAGAATAGAATCAACAATTATAATTAAATATTTAACAATTGTGAAAGACAACAAGTGCAAAAGATTGTAGAAATTTTTTTTGAAAATTTAAAAGCAATGGGTGCTAAAATTTCAAATTAAAAACTAGAGCTGTCGCCGAATGATAACCAATTATGCCCCTGCTCACTGAACCCTGAATCAATATGGCAAGTGCAAACTTAGGAGTGTGTGGACACAGTGCAAGTATGGACAGGATAGTTTACCTCCTCCTTTTTTCAGAAAATATACAAAGATAAATTATCTCCCTTTCAAAATTTCAAGCAGCAACCAGGTGGTGAGCCCATTAATCATTTCTATGGGTCGAAGGCAACCTTTCTGTGAAGTTTCATCCTATTAAAGGCGCATTTAATTTTCCCACCTTTTTCAGTTTCCATGGCAAAGGCCACCATATTTGAAAATTTGGAGCCAAAAATTCATTTCCATTGGTGTGAGGCAACCTTCCTGCAAAATTTCATTAATTTTCAGGCACTTTGAAATTTACCACCTTTTTACAGTTTCCATGCCAACTGCGGCCAATCTGAATATTCCAAAAGATGTGTATGTGTTCATCTACTTATTGTAAGTTAGATTCCTTTGAAGTAGTTAGAATTTGCTTGCAAATTGTTTGAAAAAATCAAAAGTTGAGTTTTTTATTTGTACAGACAGACGAACAAATGGATGAACAGACAAAAGTAAAACAATATGCCCCCAACTTTTCACCCCGGAGGCATAAAATAAATGTTTTCTAAAAAATCGTTATGTTCTACAAATCTACCTTCAACAATCACATGCTCCAAATACATTTCAGCAATACAGGATTTTCGAGATAGGAACTCTTCCATGTTTGGAGATGAAGACAGTTCCTTGAGGAAGATAAAACTGGTACCAGACTGCATTCCTGATGGGCTCAAGCATTTACTCATAATGGGATTTCCTCTTTACAGACACATTAGATGCAAATACAAAATCGCTTTGGTAACTCAAAAGATTTGTATTACCTGTTGCAGCTTCTTGTTTGTCATTCCCTACAATGTAACCAACAAATTTTTATCTTGATGTCAGACTCAAGAATTATGACATTTTGAACTTACCAGTCTGTATGTTGATCATCTATTACAAACAATGTTTTACACCGATCTTTATTATATGCTGGTTTATTGTTCTGTATAGGTCCTCTTGGAATACCTTGTGATGCATTTAATGATTTTGACGGCGAGCTTGGCGCACTTGGTGAAGGTCCTTTTTTAAATGTTAATATGCTAGAATTTTCATCCCTTAATTCCCCCTGAAGATCCCCAGAACTAAACCTTCTTCTGAGGAAATTCATTCCACTCGAAAAATTCTCACGGAAACTTGAAAACGAAATTTTGGATGATTTTAATGGAAAAGCACACACAGGTGTTTTTGGAGAAGAATGAATGGGAAAATCCACTTCTTCAACTGAGTACTCAAATCATCAGAATAATGTTGGTCTTCGTCTACGAATTTCATTCAAATCGCCTGAAAGTAGATGATAAAATCAATCATAAGTCATCGTGATATTTCGGAAACAAATAAAACTAGTAATCAATGACTACAAATATCATAATTAAAATCTTAAAATGTTCATCAAAAATCAAAATTAACATTTACAATTCAAATTTCCGAGTAGTTCATGGGGGAAAAATAGTTTTTTTTTACATTTTATTTGTGGCTTTCATATTAATTCATTAAGTATGATTGACTAGTTTCAAATCAGAATAATTTGCTTCCATTCCATAAAATGTCTCTAGATACCGAATGTTCGTATTTATAATCTGATTCAAATTTTATGATATGATTTTCCAATGTGAAAAAATTAGTGTCAGATGCAGGGAAATACTTCCCACCATCAAATTATATTGTGCATTTGCATACAGCTACATGTTGTAATTATATTTTCCTCATGGTAATGAAATTAAATATCAATTTCCTTCAGTGTTTTTTGCCAAGCGAGAAGAGTGAAATCAAATGATACCTAAACAAGAGATTTTACGGCATTTTGAGCATTATATAACTGGTCAGTACCAAAAACGATCACGTAAGATCTTTAAAAATTAAATCTAATGGTAGTGTTTAAGTGACAAATAGGATTCTACATGTTGCTGCTGATAATTATAGACTCAAAAGGCTGAGCATGTAACAATCACTCAACAAAATACTTTTACTAACAACGCTTAGATACATACAATTAAACTAATAATCAACTCATGTCTGCATTAAGAACAACAACTCAAAAATATCTACTTCAAAGATTCAAAGTATACCCCTCTTACAATTCATATCATTACTATGAGTAACCAATGATAACTCCATTGTCATATGTTTAACACGAGGACTAGATACATCACATAATACAAAATGTATAAACTTGCCTTATTTAAGACCATGCATCACTATATTTGTATGTTCTTTGAACAAATTTCAATTCACAAAAAATTATGACTGCTAAAAATTTAATACCTCTCTTTGAAGAACAAGTCACTAAATTTTACAATGCATTTAAATACGTTCTTAGTAGTATTTATTCCTCAGAGGGCATTAGCCCAATTGGGTATAACTCATTTGTACCATAACCATATGATTCATGGAAAATTGAAGTTTTAAATAATTCTGATTGGGGCTCTTTCAGGAATATGAACCTAGAGTATGAAAAAGCAGCATTAATGCAGGGCATCTGATTACATTTAATGACATCATGGTACAAAGAAAAAAAACCCTGTTACTAAACCAACAGAATCTTCCATTTTTCATCTACTTAAAGTTACTACAAAGACATTGTCATAGATAACAGTATTTCATAAAACCTCATTGAATCAATGTGTCATGGAGGACAAATAAAATTAAGTCATAGTGATATTACTTCATTGTAATCTGTTCCGTCCAATATCTATCTTAATGAACTTCTTATGGAGTGAAAATTTAGCCAAGTGCATAAAAACAGAACCGTCAAATCTCCGATCTAAATCTTCATTCATTGCATGACCTTATCAGGATAAAAATCTTTCATCTATCACAGGAAGAATAGAAGACTTATTCTTTAATAACCAATATGAAATTGGATTTTTTGTATTAAACATTGACGTGGGAGTTATGGCTTGTTCTTTGTAAGGAAATCTTCATTTCCTTGCTTACCAAGGACTAGATTTTAGTGCAACTAGGACAATAAAAGTGGAAAAAATAGGTTAATGCCACTTGAAATTCTTCACTTATGTCAGAATTTTGTGCCATTTCCTACTTAATTCTTCACTTTCTATGTCAGAATTTGTGCCATTTCCTACTTAAGTCAGATTAAATTTGAAGTCTCTACAAACAGAGACACAATGCAGAAAAAGACAGGTCAATATGGAATTTTATGTTACTGGTCAAACAGATATCAGTCAAATAAGATTTTATACCAGAGCAAACAATGAAAAAAAAATTTTGAGTTTGTTTTCGTGATAAACTTTCCCATCCAGGTTTGTTATTTATTTTTAAAATGTAAACACATTTTCAGAATAAACAATGAAAGGGTATGGAGTAAATGTACATGTGACAAAGTCTTTGCAATACATGGTAAAACCAAGCAATGGAACATTTTTATTGTTTTATTCATCTTGAAATCACCATGAAGCCTTCAACAATGGTCTTTGGTCCTAAAGCGGTTTGAGCAGAATTCATTGCTAGATGTTTATGTCATGTTTCTTTCCTTTGGTTCATGGATGTGGGGTCATCAACAAACATAAGAATAACTGGCTTCAAATTTCAAATTTTCAGGACTTGATTAAAATAACTAAAAACTAGAGGCTCCCAGGAGCCTGTATCGCTCACCTGGCTTTCAGTTGTCACAATCAAGCTACCATTTTAAGTTATACAGTTGAACGTAAGTCTCTCAAACTTTGTTAGCTCAAACACCACCAATATCTTGAACCGTATTTAAAGTCTGATATTGTTTTACTATATTTCTTTGTTGGGCTTTTCTGACAAAAACGTACTTGCTAAGGACCACTTTCAACACCAGTTTTGAAGCTGAGACATAATTTTGTAAATGGCAGTCAACAACAATTTTAAAAACCATATTTTTAAGGTACCACATCAATATTTATTTGGAAACCAAATTTCATTGAAATTAAAATGCTGAATTTTCCCACCTTTTTTGCCGCCATTTTCAAAATGGCAGTCAACAAACAATTTTCAACACGACTTTTGAAGTAGTGAAATCAATATCCACTTGGAACACCAAATTTCATTAATTGGACAATGTTGAATTTTCTTGCCTTTTTTGGCAGCCATTTTAAAATGGCTGTCAGCAAACAATTCTTAACATCAGTTTTGAATTCACAACATCAATATCCACTTGGAAACCAAATTTCACTGAAATTGGACAATGTTGAATTTTCCTACCTTTTTTTTGGTGGCCATTTTAAAATGGTGGTCAACTCAACGAACAATTTTTAACATTGGTTTGAATTTGCGACATCAATACCTTATTTGGAAACCAAATTCCATTGAAATTGGAAAATGTTGAATTTTCCGCCTTTTTTGGCGGCCATTTTGAAAATGGCTGTCAAAAAACAATTTGCAGCATTTGTTTTGAAGTTGCAACATCAATATCCACTTGGAAACCAAAATTCATTGAAATCGGACAATGTTGAATTTTCCCGCCTTTTGTGGAAGCCATTTTTAAAATGGCGGTCAACGAACAATTTTTAACATTGGTTTGAATTTACGACATCAAAACCTATTTGGAAACTAAATTCCATTGAAATTGGACAATGTTGACTTTTCCCGCCTTTTTTGGAGGCCATTTTGAATATGGTGGTAACGAACAATTTTCAGCATCTGTTATGAAGTTGCAACATCAATATCCACTTGGAAACCATATTTCATTGAAATGGGACAATGTTGAATTTTCCCACCTTTTTTGGAAGCCTTTTTGAAAATAGCGGTCAGCGAACAATTTTCAACACCAGTTTTGAAGTCGCAACATCAGTATCTATTTGGAAACAATATTTTATTGAAATCGGACAATGTTGAATTTTCCCGCCTTTTTTTGGTGGCCATTTTGAAAATGGCAGTCCACTAACAATTTCATACACCAGTTTTGAAGTCGCTACAGCATGGCAAACATTTTTTCAATTTACACTTCCATCTTCTCTAGTTATGGGAATAAAAGATGACATAATATGAAAAGGATGAGTGGCAGTAAGACCCATTTTTGGCCCAAGATTTACCATGAAACTAAAACTATACAAACAGATGTCTTTTGTTGCTGAAACATTGAACAAATATAGGGCTTAAGGAAAATGATGAAGCTTTTTTCCATATCAGTTTGATTCTCATGATAATCAGTTAACTCAAAAGCTATATTTTTTGAAATCGTCAGAATTTCTCAGATTTTTGCTGTGTTTTACACATTTTTGTGCTTTGAAAAATGTGGGCGCATCTGAATAACAACTTCATATTTAGTCAAAATGTGTAAAATGGTGAAATACATCATTTCTGAAAGTTTGAAGTTGTTGTTTGCATGTGCCCCATGTTCACTTAAAGTAAATTTCCTTTGAGAACATTCAAAATTGCAGATTTTCTGATTTTCTGTCAAAAAGACGGCTCCTTGTGATGTCACAATAACGTCAAAATGAAAGGAATTCGTATTATTATATATTTTCTTTGTAGCCAGATGTAATAGTTAATATTTCTTATAAATATCATACTATTTTAAACAACTTGATTTTTGGGGCCAAATATGGGTCTTATTGCCACTCATCCTTTGTAAATTCCATAAAAAGGGCAACAACTCCTACAAAGATTTTTGGATTTTCTTCAAAATTTCAGGGTGGATAGATCTTGATACGCTGAACCTTTTTGCTGTTTACACTTGACCTCTATTTGTTACACTTTTTGAATTCAAAATATTAAAATTTAGAAAATTTTACCGAAAAAGGGCAATAGCTCTAACACTAGTTATCGGATTTTCTTTCAAATTGCAGGGTGGGTAGATCTTGACATGCTGATTATTTTCACACCCAATCAGATTTTTGATATCTGTAACAGTTTTAGGGTTATTTGCAAATCAAAGCGTCAAAATGCAGTATTACTGTTTTCTAGCTTGATGATCGCATGCAAGCAAGAAATTTACAGCTTTATACTATACATAGTGTTTGCAACTAGAGTAGGGGCAGTAAAAAATCAACAGAAAGTTGTTTTTTTTTGGCAGAAACAAAGATCTACAGTTATGTTTATGTCATTGTTTCTGAGTCTGGTATTGATATGCAAGTCTCTAGATTTTCTCACTTGCATTTCATTTCTTTTTCTGTTATTTCATTTGGAATGAAAAACTGTTCTATCTTCTATAATAAATATCCAATGAACACAATTTACAACATGTACAATTGTTGCCTCTCTTAAGGAAACACATCTAGATTTTTTTTCTTTGATGACAACTGAGGGCCATAGCTTCACAATGTAGCTCTGTGTGGGGTTTCAGGACATTTTATGTAACATAACCACTTTATTGCTGGGATTTTAGACTCCTGTGTTTATGTGTTGAGATGATGACCAGACAGTCATCAAAATTAAAAGTAAGATGATCAAACACAAGTATTTGGGACATCATTTCAGAAGGCTTGACTTTACTGTATTATTTGTTTGACGCACATATAAAAATTGTCTCCTTTCATTGCATTTCATTTTAAAAAAAATGAAGCATTACAATATCTAAATATGTTTTTGTTCCAACTGATTCAGTAACTCGAGTGGTTTAAATTATTACCTTTTTGTGTGTAACCCCTTTCGTGAATAGCAGTACCAGCATGTTTGTTAGCCGTGTTATACCACAGGGCCTTGTTACCAATAAGAAAATTTTACTAACTATGCAGACATCGCTTCCACACCTGCTTGCTTCAACCCATGTTTATCTTGTTATTTCCCTCATAAAATAAAACTTGGTCTGGTTTACTTCCAAAAATGTTTATCTTTTCAAAGAATGTCATGAGCCCAATTCGATTACCTTCCGTTCAAATGGGGGACAATCTTTTTCTTGAGAAATGCAAAAGGAGAAATCCAAAATTGTCAACTTCATTGACAAGAAAACGAAAGTAAACTTTGGAATTCTCTAGACTTTCCATAGGCTAAGAAATATATCCCGGAATTCTTTGATTACGTCACTGGGTGGTAAATAGAAACCCTCGAGAGTTCCGAGTTTATTTTTTTCCAAATATAGAAGTTTGTGGTCAAAGGGCCGTAATGCATTTCAATATTCCAGACCGATGGACTGGTTAATCACGATACATAACAATATGAGTGACTACGATTGCTGGATATAACTCTAATAACGTCTCTCAAGTCTTAAAAGTTAAATATCCACCGGTATTGATTATCACAGGCTCAGCTGTCCAACCACGTGGATACCGCATGACAGGTGTAATCCCGATTTTGATTGGCTATTGATCGACACGTGATTTTCATCCGTTACATAAACGCAAACATGTAAACAAAACATTTTTCAGCGTAGAATTTCTTGCAAATCTCGTTTTTCCTCTAATTTCGTTTCACGACCGTAAAATCACTTAAAAGCACACATGATTTGTCAAGGTTGACAGGTATTTTTAGCAATATATTGCCTTTTTGTGATCAGTAAACATCAGGTATCTTTCTTTACTCGTAGTGATATCGGGCGCTAAATTCTAGAGTTTATACAAGCGTATATTTTGTAGTTCCCAGAAGTCATGTAAACAAAACAATATGGCTTCAAGCCGATCGCAAATTACTGTTTTCGAAAACAGTAAAAAAAAATGCAATTTACCCCTTTGTTCTATTTTTAGTAACAGCAGCCATGTTGCTTGGTTTTCGGACTAATTGAACACAATTTTGAAACTGTTTACCCTGGTGATGATTCAGGTCAAGTTTGGTAACAATTGGCCCAGTGGCTTAAGATTTTTTAAATTGATGACAAAAAGTATAAAATTTCTCAAATTTGACCAATAAAGGGCATTAACTCCTATATGGGTAGTAAGATTTTCTTCAAAATTTCAAGGTGGGTAGATCTTGATATGCTGAATATTTTTGCAATTTAAAGTTGACCTCTATTATGCTGAATATTTTTGCAATTTAAAGTTGACCTCTATCTGTTATAGTTTTTGTGATAAAAAATAAAGAATATCAAAATTTTGAAATTTTCATGGAAAAAGGGCAATAACTCTAAAACGGGTTTCGGATTTTCTTCAAAATTGCAGGGCAGATAGATCTTGTCATGCTGATCACTTTTACTCCATGTTAGATTTTTTGATACCTGTAATGAATTTGAGTTATTTGCCAAAAACAGCAATTTACCCCTATGTGCTATTTTTAGTAACGGCAGCAATGTTGTTTGGTCCTCGGACTAATTGAACACAATTTTGAATCTAGATACCCTGGTGATGATTCAGGCAAAGTTTGGTAAAAATTTGCCAAGCCGTTTCAGAGGAGAAGATTTTTGAAATAGTTTACGACAGACGGATGGACAACTGACGGACGACGGACGCAAAGTGATGGCAAAAGCTAACATGGCCTTTTAGGTCAGGTGAGCTAACAAGATTTTTAAGCAGGTAAAATATAGCTTGCTAAACTACACGGTCTACAAAACTTTAAACTTATATTTTCACAGTATTGGAAAACAGGAAGTAGTCATCCAATAGACTTTGAAATGGCTCAAATGGCAAAACTAATCATTACCAAGCTTCAGATCATTCCCTCTGTGACAAGCCTAGAACTTTAGTCATAATTAAACATCAAAAGTATTGGAAAACATGAGATACAGTTGCCTACTATTCAAGACAACTGCTTTCACAATACAACTTATCATTTCAAAACTTCAGATCAAATATCACAAAAGACAGTTGGAAGAGCATCTGCTAAACAGGAAGAAGTTAAACACAGAAAGCAGCCACAGCCTGCTAAGCTCAACTCGTTGTGCAGCATTGTCACATGTTAAACAGGAATGGACTATAATCATTCTTTTTAACGGATTCATTCATGCATAAAATGTAGGTCACAGATTGCATCTAAAGCATTCACTGCAGCTATCATCCCAAAATGCATCATGTATACCAATATGGTTGATGTGGGACATGTCAGTAAGCAGAAATGGACATTAGCTATTCTACCTAGCCAAGTCACTCATGCAGAAAATGCAGGTCAGTCATGAATTGTTGTTGTCATCCCAAAATGCATCAAACATACCAATATTGTTGATCTAGGACATGTCAGTACCATCAAGTAGATGGACTTTTAACCATTATACCTAACCAAGTCACTCATGTGTTAAATGTAGGTCACAGACAGCTATGACGCATCTGTTGTTGTTGCCATCCCAAAATGCATCAAACATACCAATATTGTTGATGTGGGAAATGTCAGTAAGCAGGGGTGGACTTAAACCATTCTACCTAACCAAGTCACTTATGCTTAAAATATAGGTGACACACAGCATCCTAAGCATGCATTGTTGTCATCTGAAACTGCATTATACATACCAATATGATTGATGTTGGACATGTCAAAAATAGGGAGTGGACTTAAACCATTCTACCTAACCTGTAAATTTGCTCATGTGTAAAATATAGGTTACAGTCATCATCCGAAACGTGCATTGTTGTTGTCATCACAAAATGCATCATACATACCAATATCGTTTTGTGGGACATATCCGTAAGCGAGTTAACCGTTCTACCTAACCAAGTCGCTAATGCATAAAATGTAGGTCACAGTTAGTATCAGTAACATGCATTGCAGTTGTCATCCTAAAATGCATCATACATAAAGATATGGTTGATGTGTGACATGTCAGTAAGCAGGAATAAAACATTCTTCCTAATTGGATGCGGACATCAACCGTCCCTAGCCCCCCACACTTTGTGAGGTGAGCTAAAAATCACTTGGAACAAAACAACTCATTACTACCAAGCTAATTATTAGCGACTTAAGCCGTGTAATCTTGGTTAAAATTTTTCATCCAGGTCTAATGTTTCTCTTTTTTCCCTACTGACCACCATAAATATTGGACAGATCTGAAGGACACAGTCTTAGTGATTCTTTATTAGAACTATTGTGTGTAAGTATATTTCCAACTAGCCAAATGATTTCAGAGGAGATCTTTGAATGTGCTCCAATATAAAAATATATTTCCTACTGGTGGCAATCTTGCCATGTTTGGTTTAAATCCATTCAGGGGTTCGCCAGAAGATCTTTGCATGCATTTCCAATATGGTCCGATGTAAAACTTCATTCCTAACTGTGACATGATAAGATAAATTGTGAGGGAACCTTTAAATAAATTAAACTACCAGTAGACAGATTATGTAAGAACAGATTACTACCACATTGTTTATTCTGTAATTACATAATACTATACCCAGGATATAGATATCAGCTAATGAAACACCTCACACAATATTCCACAATCAATTTGGTCTTTTCATTTTTCCTACGCAGAAAACAGCTTTCAAAAATAGAAGCAAGTTAATTGGTAACTGTCATTCAAACTACATGACTGAACTGATTTTTTCCTTTCATTTCCTCTTAGTTCTGCAAATCTTCTGCATGAATGGTACATCTAAAATCTGACATTAGAATGCAGCCATTTATGAAGATTTAATTGACTTATTTTATTGAAATAAGTCAATGATAAAAAAAAACTATATTCTATATAAAGAAAAAGATGTACAACAGGGAAACATAATAATTATATTTTTACTCTTATTGATTCTAATTAATCTTCTGTTTTCTGAAAGTAACTAATTATATCATAAAACATTAATTTGTAACTTACACAAAATGCTAGCAGGATCTGGCTTTCAAAGGAAATGATTGGGATTTTGTGTCTCCAGAACTATGGTAAACTTTTCTAATGTTTGACTGTCTGTCAATCAATTGTAAAACAAACCAACATTTTCACCAATATTTAAACATATCTAATTCATATCAATTTAAAAACATACACAATTTTCAAAGCCTTTAAGGGGGCAACTAAAGGACTTTTGTGACCAAGTTTGGTTTCGAAAATGTCAAATGGTTTCTGAGCAGATAAACTGTTTCCCAATTATATCCATATTGGATAGGACCTGGACTTGAAAGACACAATTTTAAATAGATACATTCAAAGGCAAATGTGCAGTTTTATTCAATTATTTTCGGAGAAGAAGAGATTAGAATGAACTTTCACAAAGGGTTCAGTGTCAAACTATGTTCCCTGCTGGTGGTCATCTTGGATAAGATGAGGACATAATGAACACATTTCTACAAGTGGACAACCAAAGGAATATTATGACCTCAATTGGTTCCAATAAACAGGGGACCATAAAAGGAAAACCATGACCTCATTTGGTTCCAATTAACAAAGTGAATTCAATGAAACTACAGTAATCCTCCCACTTCATGTAAATCTGATAAACTTTATTTTCAAAAGGGGACCAAAATGAATCATTGTCAGCAAGTTTGTTTCTAAATGGCTAATTTTTTGCAGAGTAAATCTTAGTATGGGTTTTCCACAAAGGGTTCAAAGTTTACTATGGTTGGTTGGTTCTGAGGGTTTAACGTCCGGCTTACAAACTGGTAATTGCGGACAGATGACTTTCTTCTTTAACGTTTAACTCTTTCTTTTTGGTTTGACTTTTTTTCTTTCCTTGGCCCGAGCTGATGGTGTTGCCTGTGGTGTCAAGGGACGACTAGATGTTGTGTCGTTGTCAGAGGAGTCTTGGTACTTCTCCAGGTCTACGTTCTCTACGTTGAATCCTTCGCTATAGTGGATGTAGTTGTCCTCAAATTCCATTCTATAGCAGCGTTGTTTCTCAAGGTATGGGCTGACTACTACTGTTGAGCCCGTCCATTTTCTTCCCTCAAGTTTGTCGTCTTCATTTCTATACTTTGATGGTGTGAGTTGTCTCCCTTTCTATGTTGTTGTTTCAGTGCTTGCTTTAGACCTGGAGATTCTTTGCGGTGGTGGTGCATTGCTTCCTTGGCTAGCTGTTGCCTTCTGCGGTGTCTGTGTTTCTTGTGTTGTTGTTTCTTTAAGTACTGTCTTTGCAGTGGTTTCAACAAAGTTTACTATGGCAGCCATCTTGGATTATATGTGAAATTTCAAGGGGGCAACTGAAGAACTATCATTTCCAAGTTTAGTTCCAACTGGCCCAGGGATTGAAGAGGAGAGAAACAGGTACATCTTGCCTTGATGATTATTTTGCAATTGAAATTCGTAAAGGTTCCGGGGAAACCTACTGTTAGAGTGTCCCAATTGTCATCTGAAGCAGAATCACTCTCCAAGACGCATCCACTGACCAAAGATGATTGATGTGCCACAAGTTGTTTCTCAGATATGAGCCTTAATGCAAACTTTAACCAGAGTCATTGAAGCATAAAATGTAGGTCAGAGTGACTAAATTATAAACTGAGCAGCTTCACTCTGCAAGATGCATCCACTGACCAAAGATGATTGATGTGCCAAATGCAATTTCTCAGAAATGAACCTTAGGCCACACCAAACTAATTAGTAGTTCTTCGGAAATCCCGCTCCTAAATTAGCAAAATCAAAATTTGAAAATAAAAATTATTTTCCCGCTCCTAATTTTCCAAAATCAAATTAAAAAAATAAAAATAAAAATCCCGCACGTTGAAATCAACAAAAAGTTTTCACGAATTTGATTCGGAAATTATAAAAATCGAATCTGTGTCATTTATGCGCTTGATATAAGGGAAAATGTATTGTAGTTAAGCCTTATTCTGATTCAGATGGCATGGCCGCAAGAAAATGATGTGGGAACGGAGTAAAACGGTCAACTGCCTTATATGAATAGTCGTGAGGCGTCAAACTTGAATTATTCAAGCCGTCCTGTCTAATTCTCTCCGCAAATACTTGAGTGGTATTTAAAATCTTGTAACGGCTTTGTTACGGTTTGACATTTCCATTGTTTTCAACATTCATTGAATTTCGCGTTTTGCGCCTACATTGTATTACAATTTTTTGTGTATGACTTGCGTAAATAAATATCAGTGTGTACAGATTAGTCCTAAACATAAGCCTTCGTTTGTTGTGCAAACTTTAATTTTGAACATTGATATACACAACAGACAAAA
>MJUU01056297.1:41193-71293 GCA_002080025.1 Modiolus philippinarum
GGTTTCAGAGGAGTTGCAGTGACAAGATGATACTTTGGTATTTTAATTGAAAATAGTCTAAGTCCCATAACTCCCACAAAAATTATCCAATTAATATGGTGGTATAGTATGCACATCTACACATCATGACCAACAATCCTACCAAATATGAAAGCAATCCGTCAAGCGGTTACAGAGGAGTTGCAGTGACAAGAACAGGACTGACGGACAGACGGACGGACGGACAGACGGACTGATGGACGGACTGACGGACGGTCGGCCCAGTCAAAAACATTATACCCTCCGCAACTTCGTTGCGTGGGGTATAAAAATAACAAACTTTGTGTGACATGCAGAAAGACAAACATCACACATAAATCAATAATCCTGCCCTCTCCTTGCTCTTTATAAAAATTTCTAACACAGTCACAAAGCCATCAAACCATTTTGATTTGAATAATTTCTATTAGACCTATGCCCTTTCAGAATGCCTTAATTGTCAGTATAAAATGTAAAATACTAAAAGGATTTAGTTTAAATGTAATCTTACACCCTGTCATAAGCATTGTTGGGAGGACAGTAAAAGGATTACAAAATCCTGATGTCTGGAAATCAATCGTGAATGGATATTTCCTGTCTAAACTTTATTGATACATGGTATCATGTGTTAAACAAGTCATTTACTAAAAAAGAATCAAGAGATTTTATGATGAAGGAAAAGAAGTAGATTTGAAGAATAAGTAAATCATACAAAATTATAATAAAATTTGCTTGTTTTTCTTCTAATTTTACATTGTAAAGTTTCATTTCAAGGAAACCAATGCTAGTATTATATTATACATAGTGTAACTTTAAATATAAGATCTATCAGGGTAATCAAACCATTCTATATTACATTTGATCCCTGATGGTTGGACCTGCAATATCTTGATCAGCATGGATACTCTGTACAATTTTTGTTGTCCCTTTGTTCAAGATAAAACAGTTTGACCTTGATAACTAGAACATCCCTCTAAGATGAACCATTTTCACTAGTTCCCTGTGTGCATGAACCATCAAAGATCCACTGTATTTGCCATCACTTATTTCATGCTGAATTCAAACATATAACTTACTATCAAAATAACAAATTGCCCAATGTCAAAGTCTATTGCAGACAAACAAACAGACAGACAGACAGACGTATCAAAGATTGTATCTTCAATTCATGAGACAAAATAAAAAAATATATAATTGCGCATTTACTGTATGTTTGATATTTTTAGCGGGGTATTAATTTCCGCACTAATCGCGTTTACAACGATAAGCACGAAAATTAATACCCGCGAAAATTTTACTGTAAACTTGACTATAAATGAACATAGACCTTAACTAAAAATCTGTGAATATAAAACCCCGCAAATAAACTAATCACTGAAAACCGTGAATATAAAGCCCTATACTACATACTGCATACTAAGTCGTGGCCATAAGATAGCTATCTCATTTCCACGACATACTATCTTGTTCCCACGACATACTAACTCGTGACCACGAGATACTATCTCGTGGCCACGACATACTAAGTCGTGGCCACGAGATAGCTATGAGTATGAGCAAAGCCCATTGTTGAAGGTTTCTAAGTGTATAAGTATCTTGTGGCCAGGACTTAGTATGTCGTGGGAACGAGATAGTCTCTCGTGGCCATGAGTTAGTATGTCGTGGCCACGAGATAGTATCTCTTGGGAACGACATAGCTATCTCGTGGCCACGACTTAGTAAGATGTGGGAACGAGATAGTTTCTCCTTGGAACAAGATAGCTATCTCGTGGCCACGACTTAGTATGTCGTGGGAACGAGATAGTATCTCATGGCCACGACTTAGTATGTAGTGGGAACGAGTTAGTATCTTGTGGCCACGACATAGCTATCTCGTGGCCACGACTTAGTATGTCGTGGCCACGACTTAGTATTTCATGGCCACGAGATAGAAAAAAAAATGCACATGTCCCCTCCATGCTTCCGTATACAGTATATTGAAAGGAATATATTTTTTTCAATTCTAAAAAATCCAAGGATTGTCATCCATCAAATTATCTACAATTATTAGCTTAAGTTATAATGATATTCCCATGGCAGTATTTACCATTTAATTCAATACAAAAATTCCTCCTATGGTAAAAAATCAGCAGATGCAAACTATAATCTGTCTGGGTCTATATCTGCTTCATTAAACAAATAAGCATTTCATTCTTTTGTCCGAGTTGTAGTATTATGCATATATCTATCAATCAAACACATTTCAAAGAGACATCATTGATTTTATTATGGTTATAAGAGAATGAAAATGCAGAAAGATAATTTTTTGGTACATGTTAGGCAATTTTTTTGGCATTTCATTTCATTATGGTTCAATCACATGGATAAATGAAGCAATGTCAAAGCACTGATGTCATAATGTAGGCTTTAAGCTTTTATAAACATGATGATAAAATAGATTTATATTGTATTAATCTCTGCAGATAAAACAGTATATACTTCTAGGTAATCAGATGTTTCAACAAGAGGCTCTCAAGAGCCTGTGTTGCTCACATGGAAGGTGGTCGACAAAGACAGCCCAATAAACCTGTCATAGCGTCCAATGTTGAACTATGTTACCTGCTAGAGGTCATCTTGGCCTAGATTCTGACATACCAGACACAATGTTTGACAGAACAATATAGGTTTGATTGTCCATGAAATTTCAGACAGCTAGAACTGAGAATGTGTATTCCACATTAACACATATCATTTTTTCACAACAGATTTCAAGCCAACAAAAAAGACCATATTTTGAGACTATTTGCATCAAAAATAGATAAACAACTAGAGGCTAAGAGACTGAGCCTTTATCACTCACCTGACAAAATAGTTCTATGCCATGCATGACAAAAATGATGTTTCTACCAATGGGTTCTTTAATATGTATAGTTATGTTCTCCATTAGCATCCATGTTTTTTGTCTGATCCTATTGAAATGAGTAATTTTTTGCAAAGGACCTTCTATACATTTAGTTAAATTTGCTAGAATAGTTTTCAAGATGATGAAAAGGATAGTTCTCACATACCAGGCTCAAGTGTTAATCTATGTTTTGCACTGGAGGCCATGCTTTTTATCGGATCGAACTGAAATTAGCAAATTCTGTAGAGTACCTTCTGTACATCATTCCTGTAACATTTGGTTGAATTTGCTTCGTAGGTTACAGATGAGAAGATGGAAATGTGATTTTCCCATAGGGTCCAATGTTAAACTATGTTCTGTGCTGGCAGCCATGTTTTTTATTGAATTTGTAACAAAATGAGCAAACTTTGTAAAAGACCTTTAGTACATCATTCCTGTAAAGTTTGGTTGAATTCACTTTAGCCGTTTCAGAAGAGAAAATGAAAATGTGATTTTTCCAATATGGTCCAATGTTAATCCATGTTCCATGATGGCAGCCATGTTTTTATTGGATTGGAAGGAAATGAGCATTTTTGTTAAGGACCTCTACTACATTATTCCTGTAAAGTTTGGTTGAAATTGCTCCATTGGTTTCAGAGGAGAAGATGAAAATGTGATTTTCCCATACCCCGGTCCAATGTTAAACTATGTTCCGTGCTTCAGGCCATGTTTTTTATGGGATCAGAGGCAAATGAGCAATCTTTGTAAAGAATCTTTAGTTCATCATTCCTGTAAAGTTTGGTTAAATTTGTTTCTCAGTGGTTTTAGAGAAGAAGATGACAATGTGATTTTTCCCATAAGGTCCAATGTAAACGCAAGTTCAGCTAGTCCTGGCAGCATTGTTTTTTATCGAATCTGAAGGAAATGAGTAATCTTGGTTATGGACCTTTAGTACCTCATTCCTGTTACATTTGGCTGAATTTGCTTCAGTGGTTTCAGAGAAGTTGAAAATGTGATTTTTTCTAATAGGGTCCAATGTTAAATCTAATTTCCATGCTTGAGGCCACGTTTTTTATCCCATTGGAACGAAATGAGCATTCTTTGTAAAGGACCTTCCATACATCATTCCTGTAAAGTTTGGTTGAATTTCCTTCAGTGGTTTCAGAGGAAAAGATGAAAATGTAATAAAGGGCTACGCCAAGTGCAGCATGATGCAATCCGCAGTATGTCGACCACTGAAATTTGAACAAGTGTAAACTAAAATGAATGTGGACACAGTAATTTGCTGGACACAATAAGGACCTTGACACATAAATTAACTGGACACAAACTAGTGAAAATAAGAAATTAGCCCTTTTAAATCCCTAATAACTAGGATATTGTAAGAGCTAAAAAATTCTGTTGACTACCATCAAGAGAAATCCAAAGAAAAAACTCAGGTTGAAATCAAATGAAAAATAAAGATTTCCCATATTTTGAAATATTGCAATATGGCCCCTTTGACCCATTAAAGCTTGGAAACCAAAGAGCAATGCAAAATATACTGCCATATCACTGAAAGCTTACAATGAGAACAATCTAAAGATAAAAATCCGATCAAAATCTAATGAAAAATAGAGACTTCACATATTTCTAATAATTGGAATTTCGGCCCCTTTGACCCCTAATAGCTCGGAAACAGTAAGAGCTGCACCAAATCTGTTGACATATTACTGAAAGCCTAAAATGTGAGGAATCTAAAGACCAGAGGCTCCCTGGAGCCTATATCGCTCACCTGGCTTTCAGTTACCACAATCAAGCTAACATTGTAAATTATACAGTTGAACTTCAGTCTCTCAAACTTTGATAGAGCAAACACCACCATTAACTTGGACTCTTATTTTAAGTTTGATCATGTTTTATTGTACTTCTTTGCTGGGCTTTTTTGACATAAATTGTCTTGCTAAGGACCACTTTCTACACCAGTTTGAAGTCGAGACATCATTTGGTAAATGGAAGTCAAAAACAATTTTTAACACCATATCTTTAAGTTACGACATCAATATTTATTTGGAAACCAAATTTCATTGAAATCAGACAATGTTGAATTTTCCTGCCTTTTTGGCGGCCAATTTGAAAATGGCAGTCAACAAACAATTTTCAACACCGGTTTTGTAGTAGCAACATCAATATCTATTTGAAAACCAAATTTTATTGAAATCGGACAATGTTGAATTTTCCCGCCTTTTTATGGTGGCCATTTTGAAAATGGCGGTCAACCAATAATGTTCAACATCAGTTTTGAAGTCGCCACAGCATTACAAACATTTTATCAATTTACACTTAACCTTTATCTTCTATAGTTTTGGAAATTAAAGATGAAAAATATGAAAATTTTGAAAATTCTGTGAAAAAGGGCAAAAACTCCTACAAGGGTTTTTGGATTATCTTCAAAATTTCAGGGTGGGTAGATCTTGACATGCTGAACATTTTTGCAATTTGAAGCTGACTTCTATCTCTTATAGTTTTTCTGATAAATTAAAAAAGTAAAAATTTTGCAAATTTTACAGAAAAAGGGCAAAAACTCCAAGACAAGTTTTCGGATTTTCTTCAAAAATGCAGGGCAGGTAGATCTTGCCATGCTGATCATTTTTACTCCATCAGATTTTTGATATCTGTAACAGTTTTTGAGTTATTTGCAAAAAACAGCAATTTTCCCCTATGTTCTATTTTTAGTAACAGCGGCCATCTTGTTAGGTCTTGGGACTTATCGAACACATTTTTGAAACTGCATATCCTGGTGATGATTCAGGCCAAGTTTGGTTATAAATAGCCTAGTGGTTTCAGAGGAGAAGATTTTTGAATTTGTTTACGGACAGACGGACGGACTGATGATGGACGCAAAGTGATGGCAAAAGCTCACATGGCCTTTTAGACCAGGTGAGCTAAAGACAAGAATATGCGTCTAACGGACACAATGCCCCGCCTCAAAACTATTTTGAACAATGCTATATTTAGTGATCAGGCATGAAGTTGGTTGCATGGATATATTTTCATGATGATTTCTGTTTAATCATACCCAATGAGTATCAAATTAAATGGGTGTTTAATGATAAAAGCTTACATCCTTCGCAGGTAAAGAAACTTAATCCTATGGATAAACCCCAAACCATCCCCTTTCTCCATGATCAGTGAAGCCTGGTGTTGGTGGCATGGGTAAATTTTTATTTTTATTTTTCTTTAATCATAACCTAATGTGTATCTATATAAAGTTTCATGATAATAGCATACATCCTTCACAGAGAAAAACATAGGTAATGAACGATTACAAAGTTCGCCTCGTTGTGGCACTTTGTCACAGCAACCCAATTTTGCCTGGGTGCTGACCTACCATCAGAGATGCATGGACGTGCAAGGTTAGATGATAATACCATGTACAGTGACCAAGATATCAACTCCGACGTAAACTTGAATGTAAGTCACTCTAGGGGAAAATATAGGTCAAAGTGACCTAATTTTGCCTGGATGCTGACCTACCATCAAAGATGCATGCACATGCAAGGTTAGATGATTCTTCCATGTACAGTGACNGAGATCTGAACTTGGACGTAAACTTGAATGTAAGTCACTCAAGCGGAAAATATAGGTCAAACTGACCTAATTTGGCCTGGATGCTGATCTACCATCACAGATGCATGCACATGCAAGGTTAGATGATCATACCATGTACAGTGACTGAGATCTGAACTCGGACAGAGACTTGAATGTAAGTCACTCATGCGGAAAATATAGGTCAAAGTGACCTAATTTTGCCTGGATGCTGACCTACCATCAGAGATGCATGCACATGCAAGGTTAGATGACCCTTCCATGTACCGTGACCGAGATATCAACTCTGACGTTAACTTGAATGTAAGTCTCTCATGCTGAAAATATAGGTCAAAGTGACCTAATTTTGCCTTGATGCTGATCTCCCATTAGAGATGCATGCACATGCAAGTTAAGCTGATCCTACCATGTACAGTGACTGAGATCTGAACTCGGACAAAACTTGAATGTAAGTCACTCAAGCGGAAAATATAGGTCAAAGTGACCTAATTTTGCCTGGATGCTGACCTACCATCAGAGATGCATGCACATGCAAGGTTAGATGATCCTACCATGTACAGTGACTGAGATCTGAACTTGGACGTAAACTTGAATGTAAGTCACTCAAGTGGAAAATATATGTCAAAGTGACCTAATTTTGCCTGGATAATGACCTACCATCAGAGATGCATGCACATGCAAGGTTAGATGATCCTACCATGTACAGTGACTTAGATCTGAACTCTTGACGTAATTGAATGTAAGTCACTCAAGCGGAAAATATAGGTCAAAGTGACCTAAGTGACCTAATTTTGACGGGATCCTGACCTCCCATCAGAGATGCATGCACATGCAAGATTAGATGATCCTACCATGTACAGTGACTGAGATTTGAACTCGACATAAACTTGAATGTAAGTCGCTCAAGCGGAAAATATAGGTCAAAGTGACCTAATTTGGCCTGGATGCTGACCTACCATCAGAGATGCATGCACATGCAAGGTTAGATGATCCTACCATGTACAGTGACTGAGATCTGAACTCGGACTTAAAACTTGAATGTAAGTCACTCAAGCGGAAAATATAGGTCAAAGTGACCTTATTTTGCCTGGATGCTGACCTACCACCAGAGATGCATGCACATGCACAGTTAGATTATTGTACTTTGCATAGTAACTGAGATATGAACTAAAATGTAAATTTGAATGCCAGCCACTCAAGCGGAAAATATAGGTCAGAGAGACCTAATTTTCTTGGAGGCTGTGAGTTAACCCAAGATGCACCTGCATGCAAAGTTTGATGACCCTACACTGCATAGTTACTAAGATATATACCCAAATGTGGACGCGGACACGGACGAGGATGCCGGGGCTACTCCAATAGTCCCCCTCAACTTCGTTGAGGCGAACTAAAAACTTCAACCTTAATGTAAACTTCATACTACCCCCTTTTTTCAATGATCAGTGAAGCATGAAGTGAGTAGAAAGGATAAATTTTTATTATGATTTTTGTTTAATTATACCCTAATGAGTATTTATATAAAGTTTCATGATAATAGCATACATCCTTCACAGAAAAAAAAACTTCAACCTGAGGGTAAACCTCAGAATACCCCCCTTTTTTCCAAGATCAGTGAAGCATGAAGTTGGTGGCTTGGATAAATATTTATTATGATTTTTGTTTATTCATAACCTAACGAGTATTTATGTAAAGTTTCATGATAATAGCATATATCCTTCACAAAAAAACTTCAACCTAAGGGTAAACCTCAGTAAACCCCCCTTTTCGTTCCATGATCAGTGAAGCATGAAGTTGGTGGCTTGGATAAATTTTTATTATGATTTTCGTTTATTCACAACCTAATGAGTATTTATGCAAAGTTTCATGATAATAGCATACATCCTTCACAGAAAAAAAACTTCAACCTAAGGGTAAACCTCAGAATACCCCCTTTTTTCCATGATAAGTGAAGCATGAAGTTGATGGCTTTGATAAATTTTTATTATGATTTTTGTTTATTCACAAGCTATTGAGTATTTATCTAAAGTTTCATGATAATAGCATACATCCTTCACAGAAAAAAACTTAAACCGCAGGGTAACCTGACTTGGGACGGACGGACGGACACACCCAAACACTATATGCGCCCTTTCTATCGTAGGCGGGGCATAAAAACCCATTGAAATCGGATGAAAATAAAAATTTAAAGTAATCTGCATGTTTGCGATTTTTATGCCCATTGGGCCCTCATTGCTTGGAAAAGAAACAAGTTAACAAAAATCTCATGGTGCAGCGCTATGTTAATTTTTCATAAGGAATCCACTGCAAAAACTGCATCAAAATTGGACTTAAAATAAAAACAAGAGTTGTCAGAAGACAACATAGCTCGCCGGGGATTCCAGTA
Source organism: Modiolus philippinarum (assembly GCA_002080025.1). NCBI lineage: Eukaryota > Metazoa > Mollusca > Bivalvia > Mytilida > Modiolidae > Modiolus > Modiolus philippinarum. The sequence goes on from MJUU01056297.1 coordinate 50,043, forward strand.
ACCTCAGTGCACAATAAATTTGAAAGTAAAGAAAGCTTTCTTCACAAGAAAGTAACATATGAAATATAAACACCCTATCACTAAACAACTTAATTCTAGAAGCAAAGTTAAAGTTTTTAAAAAATTGCCCTCAGGGAAAGGTCAAGGTCTAAATGTCTACAAGTATGGTACCAGAAGAAAGCTCTCATCATAAGGAAGTTACATACCAAATATGAACATCCTACCACTAAAAGCCTACCTTCTAGAGGCAAGGTTAAAGTTTTTCAAAAATTGCCCTAAGGGAAAGGTCAAGGTCAAAATGTCTACAAATATGGTACTGCTAGAAAGCTCTCATCATAAGCAAGTCACATTACAAATATGAACACCCTATCAATAAAAGCCTGCCTTCTAGAGGCAAGGTTAAAGTTTTTTATATATTGCCCTAGGGGCAAGGTCAAGGTCAAAATGTCTACAAATATGGTACCACAAGAAAGCTCTCGTCACAAGGAAGCCACTAAATACCAACATCCCATCTCTTAACGTCTCCATTCCACAAGCAAGGTTAAAGTTTTTGCTGACGACGCCGACGCCGACGCCGGGGGTATGACAATAGCTCTCCGCATATTCGTCCCGGCGAGCTAAAAATTAAAATTTTTGACATTTGCCCCTTTTGGGCCCATTTATCTTGTGATCCTTACATGCCACGTGAAATCTGTTAGCATTCTACTCATTGAAAATTTCCTCAGGAGGACACTGAAAGAAACCCCATCAAAATCAGATAAATAATAAAGATTCTACAGTCAAATATGTAAAAACATCAAATTTAACCCTTTTTGGCCCCTTTTTTAAAAATGGGCGAGGCCAAAATAACCAAAACTAAGCCAAGTCTTCCTTTTGTGCCAAGGAACATTGTGTTAAAATTTCATAAGGTTTGGTCGACTGAAACTAATGTTATTGACCAAAAACAAAAGTGTCGATGGCGACAGCACCATACTATTATACAAGCGCAAAAATTTTTGCGGTCGTATTAAAAGTTAAAGGACATGGACAGACAACAGACAACGGATGCCAAGTGATGGCCGAGCTAAAAATTATGTGCATTGCTTGTTATTTTTTTTAAATAAGCACCAAACCAATGACAATATCTATTACCTAGTTATGTTGCCCCAGATGTAGTCGGGACGACCTTTGTTTTTGGTTTGTTTCTTAGTTATTTTTTTCATTATTCTTTCTTTCCTAAAAGGATTTTTGTCCACATAATTTTCTCAGAGATGCCTGGAGATAAATCATTCATACTTGGCACACCATGAGAAGTTGAGCTTGCATCAGCAAAAGTTTTCTTAAAGGCTGCGGAAATACGTCAAAGTTTCAACCTTGTCCGATTTCAACTAAAATTTATTTCTTGGTAGATTTTGATGCTGCAAACAAGATGGAATTGTAGAATTGGCTGCCAGGGGCAACATCAGCTATTGTTTGCAATTTATTGTTTTACAAATTAATGTAAAAATGGTATCCATCAAACAAACTCTAACTGATATCTAACAGAACTGTCAAAAAAAGCTTTGAAAGTGGACAACACATGCAGTCTGTCTGAACAACATACTCAGACACGGAGCTATTCAAAGATCGGTTCAGATATATACAAAAAGACAGAAATGAAAGCACTAGACAAATCTCAAGACAACTAGTCTTTATTTGTAAATTCTGCAAACAGCAAATGCATAAAAACCATATATCACATGGTTTCTAGATAACAAGACTGACAGCCAAACAATTGTTAATTTTCTGACATAACCTTCCCTAGGTTTGCAACAGACATGTCTTCATTGAAGATGGAAAACTAAATCCACGGTGAAATCTGATCAAAGAATAGAAATGTCAATCTGAATATATATCACAGCTTCTACTACTGACAATAAAATACAAAACGTTTTTAAAGATTCTTGACTGCTGCATTCTTAATACTAAAATCTGTAAACTTAATCTGAAAGCCAACATCAATACAATACATTGTCTAATTGATTTCTGTATAAAACAGAAACATTAGCCTATCAATTCCCCCTTATCTTTCTAATATATTACATCCTGTGGACAATTTAATATCTTGTAAAAGACAAAATTGGCTTTTGACATTTTTCGCACATTTTAAACTATTACCTAAACCATTTCAATTTGAATAAGTCAATTCATGTTTAACAGAATAAAAGCTGATGTTAAGCTTTGAAGTTATGGTTTTAAATATTCATCATCATTTAGAGGACATTAAAACCATATTCTTTTACATCTCAAGCTGACGTTATATGCAACTAGGTCATTTCAAAATTGAAACAGTTTTTTTTAATAATATTCATGCAAAACAAAAACTGAACAGTTCCAACATTCATGTGGTACAATACATTAAAGCCATTCATCTCATTCAATACAAGTCAGGCTATGATACAATACACACATAAACATCTAAATCAAAACACAAACCTAGGTACAGACAGGGATGTGGGGGCACTCAAACAGTCCCTTTCAACTTTATTAAGATGAACTACAAATTATATATGTACACAACCTTTCGTTAAAAATTTTCAAAGCAGCAGAAGACATGGATACTTGAGTACTCCAACAGTCCCTTTCAAATTCATTGAAGTGAACCAAAAATGACTAAATGTGTATAAAACATATTGTCAAGTCTGTTCATGCCAAGGAATGCTTATCATGTTCAGTTGACCCAGTTGAGTGACCCAGTCTCACTCCTCATTAATTCATGTGAGCATCTCCACGTAATTCCATAACAGATAATGAAACTTGAATATCAGTATAACACACTTCCTTGTACTTGTCAGAAACACACTGGTCTGAACATTTTTTTGTAAATGAAGATACATTTTCAGGAAAAGCAATAATTCCTGGATCCGTTATTTTTTTAATTGTCTGAGGGAAATTCTGTAGTGGGCGTCTAAGCATGATATAGGCCATTTTTGGAAATAAAATTAGTTAAATATCACCTAATTTAAGCCAGATACATGATTTCACATGTTCCTGTATGTGAAAGGAAAAACCACTTAAGTACTTAGAAGCATAATTTCGAGTCAGGGACACCCCTACAGGACCCCTCTGTGGCAACTTATTGTCCTAAACTGTATACACTTGTGGGAAATATTTTTTTCTTCAAATATTCACCTAATAAAAGCAAATTGTTCTATTTCTGGTTTCCTATTATAGTACTCTTCAGAGCCAGTACCAGTTATCGTCAGGATATTAGTAAGCAAATCAAATATAGAAATCTAAACATTATAAATTGACATTAGTGATAGACAACTAAGCCTCAAGTCAATATACACAGCTTATTGAATGTTAGAAGTCACTTAAATCAGCAAACTAACCTTATAAATTCCCTACCATTAAAATAACCCAATAGCACATCATCCAATACAATATCTACATCACAATAACTAGAAAAGTTTTTCAGTACAGAGACTTTCATGTATATTTTTTTCAGTAATATGTATGACAGGGTTAATAATTCTCCATTCAGGATACTGAGTACAAAAGTATTATAATAATTGCATAGTTTTAGTAACAAGCTGTTTCTCCATACCAAATACCCAAACCATCATGTGGGAGGGTCCTTTTTCAGAATGCCAGGATAAGAAGTTTTAAGCTTGGGATTTCATGATTTCTATAATTTAAACCCAGGATTTCGAGACATAACTTCACTGGGAATCAGAATTTCATCCGACCCATAATTTTTTCAAAAGGAGGGCCCGGAACTTAATTTTTTTTAAAAACCCCTAAGAATTTTAAATATTTTCCCATCAAAAGGGGGGGGGGACACCCCCTAAATCCTCCCCCCCCACTGATGAATACCCTGAAGTGGAAAAGAAAAATATATTTCTACCTCTGATTGACTGCAGAGGTAATATTAAGAAAAGATAACATTTCCCAACCAGAGGCTCCCAGGAGTCTGTATCGCTCACCTGGCTTTCAGTTGCCATAATCAAGGTAAAATTGTAAGTTATACAGTTGATCTTCAGTCTATCGTAGCTCGAACACCACCAATATCTTGAACTGTATTTAAAGTCTGATCATGTTTTACTATATTTCTTTGTTCGGCTTTTTTGACAAAAAACATTCTTGCTAAAGACCACTTTTGACATAAGTTTTGAAGTTGAGACCTCATTTTGCAAATGGTGGTCAACGAACAATTTTCAACATCGGTTTTGAAGTCGCAACATCAATATCTATTTGGAAACCAATTTGAAATCCGACAACATTGAATTTTCCTGCCTTTTTTGGCAGTCATTTGAAAATGGCAGTCAACAAACAATTTTCAACATGAAGTAGTGACATCAATATATCCACTTGGATACCAAATTTAATTGAAATTAGATAATGTTGAATTTTTCCGCCTTCTTTGGTAGCCATTTTGAAAGTGGCAGTCAACGAATAATTTTTAACATCAGTTTTGAAGTTGCGACATCAATACCTATTTGGAAACTAAATTTCATTGAAATCGGACAATGTTGAATTTTCCCGCCTTTCTTGGCGACCATTTTGAAAATTGCAGTCAATGAACAATTTTTAACATCAGTTTTGAAGTTGCGACATCAATACCTATTTGGAAACCAAATTTCATTATAATCGGACAATGTTGAATTTTCAACACAGTCAACGAACAATTTTCAACACCGGTTTTGAAGTGGCAACATCAATTTATCTATTTGGAAACCAAATTTCATTGAAATTGGACAATGTTAAATTTTCCCGCCTTTTTTTGGCGGCCATTTTGAAAATGGCGGTCAACGAACTATTTTCCACACCAGTTTTAAAGTTGACACAGCATGGCAAACATTTCATCATCTTACACTTCACCTTCATCTTTTATACCGGTAGTTTTGGAAATAAAAGACAAAAAATACAACAATTTGGTGAAAAAAAGGGCAATAACTCCTACAAGGATTTATGGATTTTCTTCAAAATTTGAGGGTGTGTAGATCTTTATATGCTGAAAATTTTTGCAACGTACACTCGACCTCTATCTGTTACACTTTTTGAAATAAAAAATAAAAAATGCAAAAATTTTGAAAATTTTACGGAAAAAGGGCTATAACTCCGAGATGGATTTTCAGATTACCTTCAAAATTGCACAATGGGTAGATCTCATCATGCTAAACATTGTGCCGTTGTCAGATTTTTGAAATCTGTAACGATTTTCCAGTTATTAGCCAAAAACTGCAATTTACCCCTATGTTCTTTTTTTAGCAATAGCAGCCATGTTGTTTGACCAGCCGACTAATCGAACACAATTTTGAGAAGCGGCATACCCTAGTGATGATTCAAGTCAAGTTTAGTTACATCTGGCCAAGCGGTTTCAGAGGAGAAGATTTTTGTAATTGTTGACGGACAGACAGACGGACGACGGATGCATAGTGATGGCAAACAAAAGCTCACATGGCCTTTTAGGCCAGGTGAGCTAAAAAGAACTACTAGTATATTGAAATCATTTTATTTTTTCAAAAAAAGTAACTGCCACTTTCTATTACACTATAGTTGAAAATACATGGAATGAACCTTCTGTTAATCAATGAAGAAAACCCATAGTAATCTTGATGGAAAATGATAGATGTAGATAACATTGTAGGTCAATTCTGACTGATAAATGACCTTTTGTAGGCAAACTTAGTGTAAATATCTGTCAGATTTGTTATTCTTTCTTTCCATTAAGAGCATTATATATTCTGACAATTCAGTGACTAAACATTCTTGGTAATAGCTTAAAAATATAATCTTGACTATCATCCATCAGCTAGACAGCTATGTGCTAGAAAAAAGCATTCTAGACTTAGTCATGTTTTATTGTTAAATAATTATTGTTGCATATAATAACAACTCATTTTTAAAGAAAGAGTTATCCCCACTTTTTGCTTGAAATTTTTGTTTTCAAAAATTGACTAAAGCTTTGCGAAAAATCCTGATCCTGTAAAATTTGTTAAAAAATTTTATATTTTGAATGTTCCAAATGTATAATTATAAGTATATGTTATGTAAATGAGCTCACCTTATTGTTTATTCAATTCTGATTCATGTATGATCAATAATAATGGAGATTGCGTTTAAGAACCAATTTTTACCAATTCCGTTTTTATCCTTGTCTATATGGAATTTTCATCCCTAATTTATGGATGTAAAATAGCGCCATCCCAATTTCAAGAAGTTAAAGATGGCCATTACCGGCTTCCCAAAAATTGTCTCGTTATTCCCTCACTTAAATTTTCAATCAAAATTTCTATTTTTACCTGCAATCAGACACAATAAATGTTTAGAAATTACAATTACTCTTTTTTGAATACTGATGTGTTCAATAGCATAATTATTTATTCCCCCTGTATGAACAACATTCTTGATCAAAATCACAAAATAGAAATTTAAAAGCAATCACATCTTCTAAATAACAAATACAGAAAATTTATATCTTGGTAGTCAATGATTTTCATATCAATCTTGTTCCAAAAAAGAACTATTTTCAAAGTTCCACAGTATTTTCCTCAGTATAATCAATCATTTGGTAATACATCTTTCGGAACAGCAAATCTCATCAACTCTTTGATAATAGTAAATTACATCAACCACTCCAAAAAATTTCAATAGCAATGATGTGAACACTTCATTTAAGGGAAATCGACAACACAAATCCAATTCCCAAACTTAAATATTGCTTTCCTATAAAAGTCCTGATCTTCAAAAGAAATATCTGAAACTATTTAACATCCTTATTTCATTATTTTGAAATAAAATCCAATTTCATTTTCATTTTCTTCAGAAAATTATTGGATTACATACAAAACATATTTGACATGTATGATATAAAGTGTATACTTTATATATAATCTATTTGCAAATTGTGTTAAAATTCCAATTATTAAAACAAAATTGACAGAATATATACATTTATCTACAAATTGCAGCATGATTATTTAAAAATAAAAGGATTAAGTACACTATACTCTAATATGAGGTTGCTCAAGTGCTTAATTTGTGGCATGTGGTAAATTTGCATACTGGAAGAAGTGTATTGTGAAACTAGAGCTGTTGCCGAATGGCAACCAATTATGCCCCCGCTCATAGAACCCTGAATCAATATGGCAAGTGCATATTTAAGTGTGTGTTGACACAATACAGGTGTTGATACAGTACAAGTATGGACACAATAATATGCCTCCCGTTTTTCCAAAATATATTCTGAGCCCGAAAATCAATTCTATGGGTGCTAGGCAATCTTCATGTAAAATTTCATCCATTTTGAGGCACTTTGAATTTCCCTGCCTTTTTCCAGTTTCCATGGCAACGGCAGCCATTTTGAAAATTCTGAGACCCAAAATCATTTCTATGAGTGCTAGACATCCTTCTAGTAAAGTTTCATCAAAATTGAGGCACTTTGAATTTTCCCGCCTTTTTTCAGTTTCCATGGCAACCACGGCCATTTTGAATATTCCAAAAGATATGTGTGTGCACATCTACTTATTGTAACTTAGATTCCTTTGAGGTAGTTGGCATTTATTTGCAAACTTTCTAAAAAACATGAATAGTTGTGTTTTTCATTCGTACGGACAGACGGATGGACGGACAAGGGTAAAACAATATGCCCCCGACTTTTCCTCGCGGGGGCATAAAAAATTCACAACGTTGGTCTCACCAAAATGGAAACAGGACAGGAGTAGTCAGAGGACTTACTTTTTATCTCCTTACCTCAGTGTTATTTCATTTTTTAAATAATAGGTCTAAGACATCTGGCCAAATTCATACCTGGAGCTGCATTACAAGACAAACAAGTCACATCCACTTGTAAAAGAACAATGATGAATAACGAGCAATATCCAAGACCTTTACCTTCACTTAAGCTATGAACCAAGGTTACTTAAATTTTATCTGAAACCTATGAAAATTGTTGGCAAAATACATACCGGTATTTAGTATCTCAAGATACTGAACACATGCAAACTTCAACCTGGGTAACTCATGCATAAAATAAAGTTCAATTAGACCTTGATTTGATAAAGCCCCTCATGACTATCCAAGATGCATTTACTAACAATAAAGGTCCAGTATCTCAGATTTCACTTTCAAGCAAATTTTTTCAGTTAAAGTTTGTATCCCAATTAGACCATCTTTTCCTCTGTTTGTAATGTACATAGATATCTCTATTTTCAATTTGATGATTTTAAGTATTTTTTTTCAAAATATTATGTCACAGAATTTATATGCAAAATCAAAAAAGATGTTCACAGGCACTATGAAAGATAAACCTGTGAAGATGTTGCTAAAATAAAATCCATAATTACCCCAAAAAATGTAGCTAAAATGATATTTACTAAAATAATCTGCACACCACAGAAATACAAATTTCAAGTGTTTTTTTAATGTTTTAACAGTTTTTCAGCCTAATGATTCATTTCTTCATTGCTCATTAATAATTAATATTCATTTTTAATTTAAATACCAGAAAGTGAAAAAAGCAATCAATGAATACATTTTATCCATCAATTAATTACTGTCTACATTTCATGTATGTATCAAGGGAAATGATTATTTATGGTTTTTTAATTACATGAAAAATATTCATGAAGTGAAAGAAGAGCAAAATAAAGTTATGCTCTAGGCTCAAACAAGGCTGGAATAATGCAAAGCCAGTGTGTCAAAACTGATTAGAAATTTTATCCCCTTTTCTGAAGTACAGTTTGTTTTTTAACTTTTTTACATTCATTATGGTTACAATCCAACCTAATTCAAAACTTTTTCACATCTTTGAAATTTCCTATGAAAGCCATCCCACAATTTTTTACGAACTTTAAGATTTTATTCCTAGAGCTCAGTTTAAAGGTAGAAATAACAGACAAAGTTTGAGAATTTATTCCTAGAGCTCAGTTTAAAGATAGAAATAACAGACAAAGTTTAAGATTTTATTCCTAGAGCTCAGTTTAAAGGTAGAAATAACAGACAAAGTTTCAGATTTTAATCCTAGAGCTCAGTTTAAAGGTAGAAATAACAAAACTATCATTTAGCTTCAATAGAGGATCTAAAGTTTTGAATCTATGGCATGCCATGATGGACAGCAAGACAGACATCAATACCATAACTAGAGGCTCAGAGACTGAGCCTGTATCGCTCACCTGACAAAATGCTTCTATGCCATGCATGAACAAAAATCATGTTTTTCTGAATGGGGTCTAATGTTTGGCTATGTATGTTTAGCCATTAGCAACCATGTTTTTTTTGTCTGATCCTATTGAAATGAGTAATTTTTGCAAAGGACCTTCTATACATTTAGTGAAATTTGCTTGAATAGTTTCAGAGAAGATGATAAAAAGGATGGTTTTCTAATACCGGGCTCCAATGTTAAACTATGTTCTGCACTGGAGGTCATGTCATATCGAAATTAAAATTTGCTTTAGCGTTTCTGAGGAGAAGATGAAATGTGTTTTTTTCCCATTGGGTCCAATGTTGAACTATGTTCTGTGTTGGTGGCCATACTTTCTATAGGATTGTAACAAAATGAACAAAATTTGCTTAGGACCTTCCATACATCATTTCTGTAAAGTTTGGTTAAATTTGCTTCAGTGGTTTCAGAGGAAAAGATGAAAATGTGATTTTCCCACAGGGTCCAATGTTAAACTATGTTCTGTGCTGGCGGCCATGCTTTTTATCCAATCGGAACAAAATGAGTTATCTTTGTTCAGGACCTTAAGTACGTCATTCCTGTAAAGTTTGGTTGAATTTGCTTTAATGGTTTTAGACGAAAAAATGAAAATAAAATTTCCCCATGTGGTTCAATGTTAAACTATGTTTTGTGCTTGGGCCATGTTTTTGTATCGGATCGGAAGGAAATGAGCAATCTTTGTTCAGGACCTTTAGTTCATCATTTGTGTAAAGTTTGGTTGAATTTGCTTCACCCATTTCAGAAGAGAAGATGAAAATGTGATTTTTCCAAAGGGTCCAATGTTAAACTATATGTTCCGTGCTGGCGGCTGTTTTTTATCAGATCGGAAAGAAATGAGCAATCTTCGTTAAGGACTTTTAGTAGATCATTCCTGTAAAGTTTGGTTGAATTTGCTTTAATGGTTTCAGTGGAGAAGATGAAAATGTGAAAGGTTTAACAGACGGCCGGCCGGACGCAGGACGATGGATGCCAAGTGATGGCGATAGCTAATAAACATACAAATAAAACCCAATACAGGTAAACTACTAAGTTTAAGACCACTGTCTTGATAAAGAAAAAAATAGACAATTTCTGACCTATTCGTCACAGTATAGCAAACGTTACGTCATAGAGTCTAAAACGTCATTAAGTTGATCACATGGGGCTGACATGTTTGGGACATATATATAAGTAGGGCGGACAAACAACAACGGGTGAATATGAATTCCAGAACTCGGATATGGTCTATTGGACAAAACCTAATTTAGAGAAGAAAGGTCAAAGAGTGATCACCGCTAAACTAATGGCTAGCTCAAGGAGCTTAGTCTTCTGGTAAAACTGTTGTCGTATGAATTAACTTGTTCCTTATACAAGAAAAATTAAGACATCTGTCGGTTATCTCCTTGAATTCAGTTAGTTGTATATGGTCAAAGTGGAGATAGTTTTAATTAGCATATCAATTTTCTCTTTTGATACTGAAATTAAAATTCAATTCTCTGTCAAGCTTAAACCAATTTTGACCTGTTAGATAAATTTTCATACTCAAGGTATGTTGAATAAAGCCTCTTGCTAATCCATTAAGAATACAATTCTCTGTGTTGATCGTTTTTCATTAGAGAAAAAGTATTAACCAAGACCACGCTATATATCAAATATCATTGACCTTTAACTTGTAGTTATTGAGAAACACTTAACCTAGGCAATGGTCTGTGAAATTGAGGTCAAGGTCAAAAACCATATGGCAGACTGACATGTACTAACCAAGACCAAGCTATATACCAAGTATCATTGACATATCAATTGTATTTATTGAGAAACAGACTTAAGCAAAAAAACTTAATCTAGACAACAATACAAGAGGCTCTCATTAGCCTGTATCACTCGCCTGGGCTCTAGCTGACATACCCGGTATACAGTTACAATAATCCCAATATTTTAAGGGCATAATTTTCAAATTTGTTAAAAGACATTGATGTTATATTATCTTAAGTTAAACTGTTTTCCAGACTGGCATCTACATTTGTATTTTGGATGAAGGTGCAGACCTACTGTCACCTTCCTTGAAGGAGACCATCTATGGACTATTGAGTCTAATTTTGGTTCCAACTGGCTAAATATTTTCAGAGAAGATCCTTGAATGCTTTCTGATAGGTTTTGAAGTTAAACTTTGTTCCCCACTGGGGCCATCTTGAATGTGATGCAGACATGGGGGGGGGGCAAATTTTTCAAACAGGAACAACTATGAACCATTTTGACCAAGTATGGCTTTATTATTGGCCAAGTACTTTCAGATGAGAAGATCTTTGAATGTTTTCACATAGGGTCCTATGTTAAATCTATGTTCCCTGCTGGCAGCCCTCTTGAATATAGCTAGGACCTGAAAAACATCTTTTTTACAGGACACTAACTAAAGACTATGGTGGCCAAGTTTGCTTCCAATTGGCTCAGCAGTTTCAGAGAAGAAGATCTTTGAATGTGTTGTCCAACAGGTCCAATGTTAAAATTATATTCCCTGCTGGTGGCCATCTTGGATGAAGCGCAGACCTGAAAAACAACTTTTTTGCAGGTGGTAACCTAAAGACTTTTATGGCCAACTTTGGTTCCAATTGGCTCAGCAGTTTCAGAGAACAAGATCTTTGAATGTGTATTCCCATAAGATCCAATGTTAAAATTATAATTCACGCTGGCGGCCATCTTGGATATAGGACAGAACTGAAAAACAACTTTTTTTGCAGGGGACCATCTAAGGACTATTGTGGCCAAGTTTGGTTTCAATTGGCCCAGTAGTTTAAGAGGAGAAGATCTTAGAATGTGTTTCTCATAGGGTCCAATGTTAAAACTATGATCCCTGCTGGCGGCCATCTTGGATATAACGCGGATCTGGAAAAAAAACTTTTTTGCAGGGGATCATCAAAGGACTATTGTGGTCAAGTTTGGTTTCAATTGGCCCAGTAGTTTCAGAGGAGAAGATCTTTGAATGAAAAGTTTACGCCGGATGGACAATAGATGGACGGAGGGACGATGGACAAAAAGTGATGACAAAAGCTCACCCTTGCTATAGCCAGGTGAGCTAAAAACTTAACCTGGGCACTGGACAGTGACATTGAGGTCAAGGTAAAAAGCCATATGGCAGACTGACATGTACTAACCAAGACCAAGCTATATACCAAATATCATTGAATTCTAGCTTGTAGTTATTGAGAAACAGACTTAAGCAAAACTAGAGCTGTCACCGAATGGCAGCCAGGTATCCCCCCCCTAATTGAACCCTGAATCAATATGGCAAGTGTAAATTTAAGTATGTGTGGACACAATACAGTTGTGGACACAGTTCAAATGTGGACACAATACAAGTATGGACAAAATGATATACTAAAAGTACCTTCCCCCCTTTTTTCTTGAAAATATTAAAAGACAAATTACCTCCCCTTCAAAATTTCAGACAGCAACCATATTACTTCATGCACATCTTCAGGTGGTGTACTATAACTGTGTAACATTTCATCAAAATCCAAGCAGAAGTTTAGGAGAACATGCGCTGACAAGGATCACTCCCTCCCCTTTTTCAAGAAAATTTTCAAAGATGAATTATCTCCCCTTCAAAATTTTTGGCACCATCTATATAACTTCATGCACATCTTCAGATGGTGTACTACAACTGTGTAATATTTCAACAAAATCCAAGCAGCTGTTTAAGAGAACATCCACTGACATGGTTCGCCTCCCCCCTTTTTCCAGAAAATATTCAAAGACAAATTATCTCCCCTTAAAAATTTCGGGCAGCAACCATATTACTTCATGCACATCTTCAGATGGTGTTATACAACTGTGTAACATTTCATCAAAATCCAAGCAGCCGTTTAGGAGAACATGCACTGACAAGGTTTGCCTCCCCCCCTTTTTCCCAGAAAATATTCAAAGATGAATTATCTCCCCTTAAAAATTTTGGGCAGCAATCATATTACTTCATGTACATCTTCAGATGGTGTACTACAACTGTGTAACATTTCATCAAAATCCAAGCAGCCGTTTAGGAGAACATGCGCTGACAAGGTACATGGATGGACAGACGGGCGGACGGACAGGGTGGTTCCTATATACCCCCAAACTTTGTTTGCGGTGGTATAAAAACTTAACCTGGTCACTGGACCACAAAATATAGGTCAAGGTCACATAATTTTGGGTCCGCCAGATACGGTTCGCTGTAAGCTACCTATGGACCAATATAAAGTTCCTACATCAAAGGCTTCTATATAAAAACTTGAGTTTAGGGCGCCGTTACCGTCATACTTTGCACGCCTATGTCTTGTATTCCGCGACTTTCGTTGCTGGTGAGACAATTATCACCATATTTTATCCACTCTGGATGGCTAAATTTTAAAATTCTAAAATGCTTGGCAAGCCTCGCAATTAAAATTTCTAAATTTAACTATCTCTAGTGAATAAAATATGGTAATAAACAGGATCTTGTGGTGTAATCTATATTTATTTCAAATTTGACAATATATATATCTAACTTGGTACAGGGAGATAACCGACTGATGTTTCTCATTACTAAAACTACTCTTTAAATATGAATATTTTTACTATCCACAAAAGTCAAAATCTAATGAACTAAGATAGAAAGGGTTCAATAAAGCATGGACATTTGTCCAGGCAAGCTGAAAACTCTCATCAGTTAGTGTCTGTACTCAGTCAATATCTGATCTTAACTAAAGATCAATCAAGATGTCTCCACCATTGTCAATAAACTGTATTGTTTATGTTGATTGATAAAGTTCTGGTAAAAAGGTCTGTCTGACATTCTGAACCATTAAAAACTGTGTAAGTGATGTAAGAATATATATGAGTCACTTCTTTGAATCATGATTTTCATACATTAAAATGTATCAGACAAAATCAATATTGATTCAAAATAACTTTTTTGTTTTTGTATTTAAAGACAGTATATCTGTATTTATACCTGTCTGACAGCATAATGGCAGAAAACAAGATGTGTTTGTGAAACAGTATGCCCGCGGTAGCAACAATGTCTACAATACAAAACTAATGCTAAAAGTTGCAATATACACTAGAAATTAATGTCTAGTAGACATTTGTCCATTAGATCTATCTTTATTCAGAATATCAAGCCTCTTGCAGTCTTACTTGAAGAGCTATAAGCAAAATCTAGATTTTGACCTTTTGACCTCATGACCTTGACCTTTGATCTGACCTTTATCAATTTGCATAATTGTGTTCAGCTTTATATGATCAATGGTCCTATCACATCTGGTTGAAAAGATATAGGCAATGTTAATAGTTTCTGCTAAGTTTTCAAATTTGTAATCAGTGACCTTGACCTCTGACGTGACCTAAATTTTTTGGTGGATTCGTACTAAGCTGCACCATTAAATCTATTCACATGTAGAGTATCAAGCCTCTGGCAATTGTAATTAACAAGCTATTGCAAAATTTAGATTTTGACCTTTTGACTTCTGTGACCTTGACCTTTGACCTGACCTAAACGAAATTTGCATAATAGTGTTCAGCTTTATATGGTCAATATACAGGATAAATATGAAGGTCCTATCACATCTGGTTTAAAAGATATAAGCAATGTTAAAGTTTTTGTTCAAGTTATCAAATTTGAACTCAGTGACCTTGACCTTTGACCTGACCCAAAATTTTTTTGGTGGATTTGCACTAAGCTCCATTAGATCTATTCACATGTAGAATATCAAGCCTCTAGCAACTGTATTTAACAAGCTATGGCAAAATCTAGATTTTGACCTTTTGACCTTGACCTTTGACCCAACCTTAGTGAAATTTGCATCATGGTGTTCAGCTTTATATGATGAATGCACATACCAAATATGAAGGGCCTATCACATCTGGTTAAAAAAATATGAGCTAGGTTAAAGTTGTGGACAGACAGACAAACAGACTGACAGGGCAAAAACAATATGCCCTCGATCTAAAGATCCGGATGCATAAAAATTCACATATAAATCATTTCATTGAAAAGCATTCAACTGAGTGGTGTAATATATCTACTAGTAATATTTTGTTATTATGAAAATTCCCTCTGGAATGCCTCAAAAACCAAGGATGTTTTCTTGGAGGCTGTGATTCAATCAAAGATGTATGTGCATGCAAAGTTTGATGAGCCTATTCTGCATAGTTACAGAGATTTACACCCAAATGCAGACACAGACATAGATATAGACATGGATGTGGACAATAATGCAAAGGGTACTCCAATAGTCCACTCCAACTTCGTTGAGACAAACTAAAAATGTTTTAATGATATATCATGAATTCTTGGTTTCATACTTGTTGTGATAAATGTTACATGCATTATGCTCCCAGACTTTCCACTTGCTATCATATGCCTGAAATATCTTTCGATAAACCTTTACACAACTCCATCATGCAATCAAAAGTAAAAACGTCCTGGAAAAATGGAATTTCTCCATTAATCTTCAATTAACTTAAAGTTATGGTAACACATATATCAATTCCCTGTGGTTATATTCTGTTTTTATGTAAACAAAATTTCTGCAATCAATATTGTTTCTACTTGTGAAACCCCCTGTAATGGCATTTCAATCAAATTTACTAACTACCATCATGCAATACCATTCCAGAAATCGACTTCTATTTATTATTCCAATTATTAGAATTTTTTACAGTTTGATATATAAGACAAAAGTTCACATTGAATACTGTAAACCAAGTTTTTCTCCAGAATACTTTATTTTGCTCTTTTGCCAAAAATTTTCACAATTTTTTTTTTGTACTTTTTCACAAATTCTTCTGATGCCTTTGTATCAATAGTGATAGAATTATTTGCAAAAATTTTTTTTCACAATCACGAAAATCCTGAAAATATATCGCTTGCCAAAATTAGTTTGTTTACAGTAATGGCTACATAAAGAGAAAACATATATAACTAACAATTACAAAGTGTGCATAATTATGACAATAATGGTCACCATAGCTTTACTTGGATTTGCTGACATATCATCAGGGGTGCATGCATATACAAGGCATGTCCAGTAATTGAGACATGATCTCTGACAGAAACTGAAATGAAAGTCAATCATGTGCAAAATCTAGGTCAACAAGATGTGTTTGTGAAACACTATGCCCCCAGTAGCAACCATGTCTACAATACAAACTTGATAAAATTGCAATCACTAGAAATTAAGGTTAAGTAGACATTTGTACTAAGCTCCATTAGATGTATTCACATATAGAATATCAAGCCTCTTGCAACCTTAATAAACGAGCTAAAAGCAAAATCTAGATTTTGACCTTTTGACCACTGTGACCTTGACCTTAATGAAATTTGCATGATAGTGCTCAGCTTTATATGATCAATATACATGCCAAATATGAAGGTCCTTCCACATCTGAAGATAAAGGCAATATTAAAGTTTTCAAATTTTCATTCAGTGACCTTGACCTTCAACCTGACCTAAATTATTTTGGTGGATTTTTACTAAGCTCTATTAGATCTATTCACATGTAGAATATGAAGCCTCTAACAAATATAATTAATCAGCTACAGCAAAATCTAGATTGACCTTTCAACCTCTGTGACCTTGACCTTCTGACCTAAGTGAAATCTGAATAACTGTTCAGCTTCATATAAATAATATAAAGGCCAAATATTAAGGTCCTATCACATCTGGTTGGAAAGATATAGGCAATGTTAAAAGTTTTCAAATTTTCATTCAGTGACCTTGACCTTTGACCTGACAGAAATTTTTTTTGATGGATTTGTACTAAGATTCATTAGATCTATTCACATATGGAATATCAAGCCTCTGGCATTTGTAATTAAAGAGATAAAGCAAAATCTATATTTTGACCTTTTGACCTCTATGACCTTGACCATTGACCTGACCTTAGTAAAATTTGCATAATGCTGTTCAGCTTCATATGACTAATATACAAGCTAAATATGAAGGTCCTATCACATCTGGTTGAAAAGATATAGGCAATGTTAAAGTTTTTGTTAAAGTTTTCAAATTTGCACTCATTGATCTTGACCTTTGACCTTACCCATTTTTTGGGGTAGATTTGTATTAAGCATTATTAGATCTATATACATGTATAATATCAAGCCTCTTTCAATTGTAATTAACGAATTCAAGCAAAATCTAGATTTTGACCTTTTGACCTCTGTGACCTTGACCTTTAACCTGACCTTAGTGAAATTTGCATAATGGGTGTTCAGCTTCACTTGATCACTACACATACCAAATATGAAGGTCCTATCACATCTGGTTTTAAAGTTATGAGCCAGGTTGACATACATACATACATACATACAGACAGACAGACAGGGTAAAAATAATATGCCCCTAATCTAAAGATCCAGGGGCATAAAAAGACCTAAATTTACCTGGATACTGATCTACCATCGTGCATGCAAGATGTATGCACATGCAAGGTAAGATGATCCTACCAAGTACAGTTACTGAGACATGAACTTCGACAAAAAAAACTTGAATGTAAGTCTATCATACGAAAAATTTAAGGTCACTTAAAAATGACTAAATTCTGCCTTAATGCTTACCTACCACCAAAAAGTGCATGCAAATGAAAAGTTGGATAATGCTGCAATGAACAGTAAATTAAATATTATCTGACCTAAACTAAAATGCTAGTTGATTTTGCAGAAAATATAGGTCAAAGTGACCTAATTTTGACTGGAAGCTGGTCTATCACCAAAGATGCATGCACATGCAAGGTTTTATGATCTTCTAACACACAGTAACTGAGATATGTACTCAGAAAATCTAAATGGCACCAGGGTGCACAAGCCGAAGTTGCAACTTCATATATCATGTGACCAAGTTAATGTGAAGACCCGAATATTTCTAAAATTGTCTATTAAAATCTTTCCTACCTAATATCCAAAATTCTAAGAATTCAAGAAGGTCTATTTTCTAGTTTCATGTCTTGAAATTTCAATATATAAATCTGTTTTCAGTCACTGTGACCTTCACTGACCTTGACCTTTGACCTACTCCCTCCAAAATCAATAGGGTTCCTCCCCTCCTGGTATCCAACAACATATCCAAGTTTCATTTCAATTGGATGTAGACTTTTTGAGTTATCATACGGAAACCAAATTTTCTGAAATTTTCCGTCTATTTTTGGTAACTGTGACCTTGACCTTTGACCTACTTTCTCCAAAATCATTAGGGTTCCTCCCTTCCTGGTGCCCAACAATATATCCAAATTTCATTTCAATTAAATGTAAACTTTTTGAGTTATCATCTGGAAACCAAATTTTTCTCAAATTTTTGGTCACCGTGACCTTGACCTTTGACCTACTTCCTCCAAAATCAATAAGAATCCTCCCCTCCTAGTACCCAACAATATATCAAAATTTCATCTCAATAGGATGTAAACTTTTTGAGTTATCATCAGGAAACCAAATTTTTCTCAAATTTTCAGTCTATTTTCGGTCACCGTGACCTTGACCTTTGACCTACTTTCTCCAAAATCAATAGGGTTCCTCCCCTCCTGGTACCCAACAATATATCAAAGTTTCATTTCAATTGGATGTAAACTTTTTGAGTTATCATCCGGAAACCAATGTTTGACGCCCGCCCGCCCACAACACCAAACCAATAGCCGAGTTCAACTTCGTTGCAACTCGGCTAAAAATGACTTCAGGCAAGTCCATCATGTGGAAAATATGGTCAAAATGACCTAATTCAGTCAAGATTCATGCAAATGCCATATTAGACTATCCTACCATGTATACAATTTGAGAGATATGAAATATGACATAAACTTGAATGTAAGTCCTGTGTTGAAAATATATGACTTTACAATATTTTTCTCATAAATGTGGTTTAAGAAATACACAGTGAAAAAATCCTTATCCCAATACTTTTTGCACGTCTCTCTGTATAAGAAAACCTTTTGAGTAAAATCAATGATTTTAGATACAGAATTTCAAAAATGCTTTGGATTAAATACCTGTCATCTACTGGTATTAATTACTTTTTTCTAAATCAAAACAAGTACAATGTACTGCCATTATCACTGTCGTTTTCTATACTCATCGTTTTAGTTATGATCCACCCCCTTGAAAAAAAGTGATAATCTTGAAATTTTTACGTTCTAAAATAAGAATGTGACAACCAGCAGTGAACTTAATCTTCTGAATTTGTGATGCACATTGAAATTTCGAGTCTTTACCATCCATTGATGCCAACCTTAAGAAATGTTTATGGAACACCAAGTCTGCAGAAAACATTACTTTTTTCCAATTTTTTAGTTTTATTTCCCCTGGAGATACCAAAACACTTTGATTCAGATCTTCTTTGCTTGTTCAGAGATCACCTATTTAACATTACTTTCAAGCCAAAAGAACAATTTTTACTTGGTAAATGAAGGAGAACCAGCCTTCGAATCATGCCCATCCTTTAAAAAAATCATGATTTTAATTTTCAAAAATTCTATTGGGCATTGATGGTGCACATTTTTTCTTAATTTGACTAGAATATAAGACTGGTGCAAAAAACAAGAGGCCCTCAAGAGCCTGTATCGCTCACCTGGGTCATGGCTGATACAATAAGTCAAAATAATTACAACGTTTAAGGTCCTTATTTTCAAATTTGTTTATTGACTGTTTAAGGGTCTCATTTTGAAGTTTGCTGATGTTATATGATCCAAAATTAAACTATGTTCCCCACTGGCAGCTATTTTTGATGGGGCGTAGACTGACTGTCATCTTTCTTGAAGAAGACCATGTAAGGATCATTGTGCCTCACTTTGGTTCAAATTGGCATAGTATTTTAAGAGATCTTAAAATGATTTCCCATGGGGCCCCTGCTGACTGCCATCTTGGATGCTATGCGGACATGCCAGACACATTTCATGAAGGGGACCAAGTAAGAACCATTGCGACTAAGTACGATTCCAATTGGCCATGTACTTTCAGAGGAGAAGATCTTTAAATATGTTTCCCTATAGGGTCCAATGTTAAAAACACGTTCCCTCCTGGCGGTGATCTTGGATATGATGTGCACATTTTTTAAAAGGGGCCACCTAAGGACCATTATGACTAAGTTTGGTTCCAATTGGCCCAGTATTTTCAGGGGAGAAGATTTTTGCAATATTATCCAATTTTGGACAAAGTTCCCTACTGGCGGCCATCTTGGATGACGTGCAGACTTGCCGGACAAAATTTTTAAAGGGGACCATCGAAGGACTATTGTGACCAAGTTTGGTTCCAATTGGCGCAGTGGCTTCAGAGAAGATCTTTGAATGCTTTCCAAAATGTCCAATGTTAAACCGCGTTCCCTGCTGGCGGCCATCTTGGATATGATACGGACTTGCCAGTTATGCCAGCAATGAAGTTCAGATGCTACTTCAATATTTATCTGGAAGAGCTGCTTGCATGGTGGGCAAACAAAAATTACTACCAGATACAATATACATTTATATACAATTATTATCAATTTGTGAAATAAGTATAGCTTATGAAAGTATTATTGCAAACAAGAGGCTCTCAAGAGCCTGTATCGCTCACCTGGACCATGGCTGACATAGATAAAAGGCATTTCCAATAGGAAAAACGAAAAATAAAATTTAGCAGAATACTTTTTTTTCTAAAATTACAGTATTCTTGTTTGGTTTCCATAGCAACCGAAAGATCCACCATACATTTCAACCCATAAGAACTAGAGCTGTCAACCAATTATGCCCCCGCTCATTGAACCCTGAATCAATATGGCAATTGCATATTCAAGTGTGTGTTGACTCAATACAGGTGTTGACACAGTACAAGTATGGACACAATGATATGCCTCCCCTTTTTCCAAAATATATAAAAAGGAGTTCTGAGCCAAAAAATCAATTCTATGGGTGCTAGGCAATCTTCCTGTAAAGTTTCAACCATTTTGAGGCACTTTGAATTTTCCTGCCTTTTTCCAGTTTCCATGGCAACGGCAGCCATTTTGAAAATTCTGAGACCCAAAATCATTTCTATGGGTGCTAGACATTCTTTTTGTAAAGTTTCATCAAATTTGAGGCACTTTGAATTTTCCCGCCTTTTTTCAGTTTCCATGGCAAC
>MJUU01056298.1:0-34619 GCA_002080025.1 Modiolus philippinarum
AACGTTTTTTGAAAACCTACGGCTTTTCCCCATAGTTAACTACTAGTAGATACGCAAAAAATTCTCCATGCATTATTTTTAGATTGATTTGTCCTTCTTCTCTTTCTAAAACGAGCAGCATGTATGCTTAACAGTTTCTATTGAAAGTATTTCAAACTTTTGCCCTATCTGCATTGATATATTTTCTAAGGTTGTTTGTGCCAATCACAATTTTTTTTCTACTATTTTGTAAGTTAACTAATTTCCTGCTAAAATGCTGGTTATAAGCATTTATCACGGAAGCACGTGTTTTAGAAAACGAACCATGGTAAATGATAAAGGAAATGATATGGAGTAAATGCACATGAGACAAAGTCTCTACAAATACATGGTTAAAAACAAGCAAATGATCAACGCTTTTATTATTGTGTTTATCATGAAGTCACTATGAGGTCTTCAACAATGAGCTTTGCTCATACCTCATAGTAAGTTCAAGATGGCCCCTAGCACCGGTTTGAACGGTATTCTTTGCTTAATGTCGAACAACGCTACATGTGTCTTTTTCTGGTCATGAATTGTCAACAAACAACAATCATTGTCATGCGTTGTCCGACAAAAGCACTAGTGTCTTAAGCTAGCAGATGATTATAACATATAGACAAACACAGGACACTAACAAAGTCGATCGTAAAAAACTTGGCATAACAAAATAGTGAGATTTGGGCACTTTAAACAGGTGGTCATATATAACATTTTGAAATTACAACATAAATGCCAAAATTTTAAAGTACGATAGAATATCCATATTAGAAATTCTTTCACGAACAAGTACACCATAACTAAAATATAGAGCGAGCAGCAGTTTGTTATGGCAGATAGACACTAATACTTATATCTATGGGATTTTGCTATAAATTGGTACAAGATCCTCCCAATCTGAAATAAATAGCATAAAACCGAAGTTGCTGAAATAAGTAATAAAAGAATGGGTCACCGTGTTCGTTTTTTCTAAAATTGAGATCAATGTTTGCTTATTGTTAGCCATTTTTTCACCCATGATTTACATAGAATGCATCGTGGTGTTATGTATTTCACTGTTCAGCATTACATAACGACAATATTTACATGTAGCTAATTGAAAGCACATACCTGTTCGTAATGTTTGCATCCGCCATATTGGAGTGACCATTCCGTATCGGGTACACGACAGTGACACTCTGATTTGATATTGCTTGCCTTTCATACAAGATGTCATATTAACCAGTTTTGCTTGTAATTTCGAGAATTCGTTGTTTTAATGATGTACCCTTCTGATGAGCCAAAATTTTAAAGTATTTAACTTTTTTACAAACCTTGATTTCTGCAATGTTCTTACCCTATAAATCTATAAATTTAATATATAACTTCATAGGTTTCTGTGCAAATTATTTTGGCACAGCTGTTTGAAAGTGACCAATTTTAGCACTTTTGAGCAGTTTTAGGCATTTTTGCCCATTTTTTGACTACTTTCATTGAAAAAATCTAGCTTAGAGTATTTAACTTTTTCTCCTACTTTCTGAAAAGCTGTAAATAGAAGGAATGAACAAATTCAGCCCCTAAAATCATACATGTATGTTGGTGTTGATATAAGAAAGTTTTGTCCCATTTTCATGCTTTTCATGGACAATTTCAGCATTTCCATATTTCCCTAAAAATGTAGATTTTCTAAAATGGTTTAACAGCTTAAACTTCATTTGTTTTGTGATTTTTACTGCAAAATATATGATACTATTTAAAAAAAAAACAAAAATAAATCATAAGTGCATATTTTTTCTAACCCAACCCCTATTTTGTGAAAATTTGACATGATGAAGATGAAGAATTCAAGATGAAGATGAAGATTCAAGATGAAGAACAACAATAAAAGCGTTGTTCCATTGCCGTGTTTTACCATGTATTTGTAGAGATTTTGTTTCATTTGCATTTACTCCATATCCCTTCATTGTTAATGAATCCAACAGCCAATTAGGGCATTAATCTTCAATTTGAGATTACTCTGAAACCACTTGATAGAAATGAATAATTTTTTGACACAATTAAAAGATAAACACCAATTTGTTAATTCAATGCTATTGTTCACAAAATATGAATATTTTTTAAAAATTAATTCAAAACGAGATTTCAACGAGGGCTGGAACATCAGAAGAATACATCCTTAAAGGCAGCGCTATGACATAATAATGCTATTATTTTTTTTAAACTAATTTAAGAAATATAGTTCATTTGACTACAGATGACAAATAAAAAAAAAAAAAAAAAAAAAAAAAAGAAAAAAAAAGCTATTTTAGGAATTGAAAGTCTGATTTTATGATATGCTGAGACTGACTACCAGTTTGCCAATTCCGACTTCTTGACTTAGAGCAAATGTTTCGTTGCATCCCGTTAAAGGTGTAATTGCAACGTACCATCTTATAATACAAATGCAGATAAGTAGATATCGAAAGAAATTTAAGGCTCTATACCTTTTTGTGCGCTGTTTTTGCACTTAATATGAAACAAATAATTGCTACAACGAAGGATACCACTGCTGGTGGAAAGAGTTCAGCGAGGATATTCACCAATCCAATAGTTTGGCTTGTCTAGCATGAAAAAAATACCTTGCGTTTTATAGAAATTTACTTTTTTTTATCAAAACTCTAACTCCTTAAAAAAACTGAGGCTTCATTCCTCGTATGGCACCCGGCAGATGTCCTTGGTACTATATTTGGACTCCTATTTCGATATTTTGGTAATTAGCTCCCCTTTTTGACTACTTTTGGATCATGGCATTCCCTATTATTTGCTTTTTACACTGCTTATGAGAGGCTACTCCTTGAAAAACATGCACAACATATCAAATTTACTGTTAATTATGCAACTTGTGTATTTTTGTAATTTTAAACCATTTGGCCGATGCCACTGCTGGTGGACCTGAGGTTCCCGACGGTATTCACCAGCACAATAGTCAGCCTTGTCTGACATGAAAAATTTTCCTTGCATTTTATAGGAATTTACTGTTTTCATCAAAATTGTAACCTCTAAAATACTGAGGCTTCATTCCATGTATTGCACTCGGTTGAAGTCCTTGATACTGGATTTGGTCTCCTTTTTGGATATTTTAGTAATCAGTTCTTTTTTATGACTACTTTTGGATTATGGTTTTCCATATTATTTGATGTTAATGCTGCTTATGAGCGGTTACTCACATCATAACATTATGTATTTTGGGTAGTTTTGTATTTTGAGAATATTCCGTTAAGACTTGTCAATGGTAATTTTCTTTTAGGAAGGTCCTTTATGAGTGAATATTTTTTTTTAAATAGAATGCATGCCATGTCCACTTTTATTAAAAAAATTGAAAGCATGAAATTTCTTTTTTACAAATCGGATGCGTATGCGATACAACGAAATAAGGCTGAATATGCCAAGGTTGACGAGGAGATGAGCGAATTGTAACCTTTTTCTGGGCGAAATGCTTTAAATCAAATCCAGAAAGAAAACATAAACGCCCGTGATTTTCAACAATACGACAGGTCTGTTTCCAGAATAGATATATGATTGCAACATCCTGTTAACTAAAACTGCGTTTCGAGGGATGTCAAAACCAACGATACATGACTAAAATAACATACGAATTGGATATTGAAAATAAGGATTCTCTTATGATGTGGCAGCAATATCTATTTCTTAAACGATAAGATAGTTTTTTTGTATCACTTAGTGGTAACTTTTATGCTATCATTTCATTGGCCTTTCATACGATTAGATAACTTTTCAGCTGTATTTTAATTGGTTGCCCTATAGGTAACACATCAGGTCAAACCAACGTCATGGCAATTCTTTTTTAAATTTCGTGCTCATTGCATTGTGTCGTCTGCATATTTTTTATTCCATTGGCAAGAAGAAAAAATGAAAAAATGAGCTTCGTGTACACACCTATTAATTCATTCTCCCAACAGTTGAATATATTTTGGCCACTTGAAATATATTATTTTATTGCTAAAAACAAGTTTAATTTCCTTCCTATGTTCTGTGTTGATGTCACGGAGGAGGGGGGTCACTTCAGGTGGAATTGGGTACAGGCCTGCCGCTGGCATTTTGAAAATACCCCCTTTCATATAGTTCCCCCAACAAAATATTGACCCATTCATATAGTAGTTCCAAAAGTAAGCAACCCAACTGTATAGTAAAAATGTGTAATTGGAGTCAGAAAACTATTAATTTCACAGCAGGAATGTTTTTAAACATCAAATAATGATAAATACTTAATTGATTACAGCAACCAGTAGAAATTCTGGGCCCTTTGGGGTTAATTTACGACCCATTTATATATATGATGTCAAAAATTACTACCCATTCATATAGTTGACAACTGCAAATAACAGGCTCATTCCAGCGGCACGTCTGTATATACCTCTATATAGGAAGTGACCCCCCCCCCCCCGGGGTNGGCCACTTGAAATATATTATTTTATTGCTAAAAATAAGTTTAATTTCCTTCCTGTGTTCTGTGTTGATGTTATGATGTAATGTGTATTGGGATCATTTAATTGACAAGTGGAAATTGACATCAGAATCAGTTACCACAGAGACAGAGAAATTTACACCCACATTTAATTACAAATCATTTGTATCATTTTTACTCAACTGACAAGCAGAAATTAATTTCATTACTGTATAGATGTTTAAAACTGTAATTACAATTCAACCGAGCTTTCACCCAGGTTTGTCACCAGCGAGGAATCATGTGCCCGTCATTGCTATTGATTGTTGTGTACATGTGCGTATAATGCAACATAGTTCCTACATCTACAACACTTATCGTTGTTTATAGTTTCTACTTTATATACGGGGAAAATTTATTCTTAGACTTTACATTCATTATAAGGATAAGTTTAAAGTACATAATTAATCTTCAATGTATTCACAAACACAACTAAATTCTCCCAACTTAACATAATTGGGAAAACACGACAGAATGGTATATCATAAGAGAAATAGGTTTCACAACTCGTGATGCTTGTATATCGCTTGTTATCAAATCTCGCTATTTAATTACAAATGATAATTAACTCGCTGAAGCTCGTTAATTATTATTGTGTAATTAAATAGCTCGATTTGATAACAAGCGATATATGGGCCTCACTCATAATGAAACCTATAAGTATCTCTCTTGTGCATAGCTCTGTCCTTGATTTTGGCTTTTTTATTTAGATCCAATTAATGATTTGTTCTTTTTCAGCTTTTACACGTATTTCGGTTTACGGACTTCCAAATGTAATTTTTATCTGCACTGAAGAGACATGTTGTCGAAATGGTAATGTGCAGACACTTAATTTCACATTGAAATTTAGACAACGAAGAAACGTAATAACTGGAATATGTCACTTAGCTTTTAACTAAATTCAATCATGTTTTGGTTTCTAATGCACGATAGAATACTACGAAATGGAAACTGAGCTTAAAAAGATTATATTTACTCTGTACAGATATACTCGTCAATACTTTGCAGGACAGAGAAAAACACACACAAAAAACATGCTTCATGCCTACCAGAATTTCAATCAATACAGCGTCTATATTTCAAGCTCACACAGCGAAACCCTCTTCCCAATCTAGAGTAGGATCGATTATGTTTTCAAAGACAATCGTGGAACCAATGTTGTTATAGCTAGTTTTGGTCAAAAGTATTCCGAATTTGAAATTTACTTTACATTATATAATAAAACGGTGATCATTTGATAAATTCTATAGAGCTTATTTTGTGTCTGATTTTCTTCTAAGTTGTACCATTAAAAAGAGCTTTCTTCCTATAATTTTCATACAATTTTTGATGGTGTAGTTTTCTAATTGTCATGATATCAACACAAGCATTAAAATTTGACGTCAAAATTTACTATATATGAAGTCAGAATTTTTAAATAATATTTTAATCATGAAAGTGAGCAAACCTCAACACAAAAAATAATATGAAAATTATAGGAAGAAACTTATTGTTGTCAAGCTCTTTTAAGTAGTACAACTTTTAATGTAAATCGGATAAAAAATAAGCTCTACAGATTTTTTTAATGGAAACCGTTTTAATATGCAATATTTAATATTTAATTTTGGCCTAAGGCTGTAGATTTATTCAAATTTTAAAGCAGAACCAAATCAAAAACATGATCTATAAGAACAGGAAAGCTGAATATGAAACACAAAGTCTACTGCAGATAGCAATCTATCCACACTAAGTCTTGCTCTTTTTTTTCTTGGTCGCTGCAGGGGAGAAAAGAGCTAGTGTGGAGATCTAATTTTAATAAGATTGTGCAGATATCGATGCAATACTTTGTCAAAGATCAAATTCCCGACGAGGTATTTCTTATATCTTTTATTCCGTGACGTGTGTTTGTGACGAATGTTTCAGCAAAACTTCGGAAGATGATGTATATCTGCAAATTTAATAAATCATAAATGAATGCATTTTTTTCAGACAGTCATGAGGCGAAAATGTCAAGTATAATACAAATGTTAAGACTTTAATGGTAAATCGTTTATAATGCCATTTTTACTGATGGTGACACGCTGTTGGCTTGTCACGTGTTCAGAGGCAATTTATTAACTGCGGGAAATATAAGAATTGACAAAAAAGATTTAAAAGCATCGACGGGGCGCCGTTTTAAAGAAAATCCATTGAAACAACTTTTTTCGTATGCTGGATACATGTACACCGGTGAAGCCGATGACTAATGGCATTCAAATGAGACCAATATTTAAGAAGATTTTGTTACAATATATGCCGATTTTATTAAAAAATACTCTTGTCTCAGCGAAGCGCAAGGCGCAACTTCTGACATAGAAGATCCTGTACTTTTTGGGAACTTTCCAAAACTCCCATTATTCCGTGTATGGCACTCAGTGCATGTCTTTGGCTGGATTAGACCCTCCTATGCATATTTAAAACCATTGGGCCGATGCCACTGCTGGTGGACCAGAAATGCGCGAGGATATTCACCGACCAAATAGTAAAGACTTGTCAGACATGAAAAATTTACCTTTGGTTTTCTTGAAATTTACTGTTTCCATTCAAATTCTAAACCCTTTAAATACTGAGGAATCATTCCGTGAAGGCCACTCGTTGGATGTCCTTGGTACTGGCTTGGCTGCCTATTTCTATATTGTTTTGATAATGGGTACTTCTTTTTGACTACTTTTGGATTATGACTTTCTATTTTATTTGATTTTAATGCTGCTAATGTTAAGTAATTCCTTGCAACACGTGTACAGCATAACTACATTCACTATTAGTTATGCAACTTGGTCATTTTTGTATTTTAAAGGAGTTTTGTGTCTTGCCTTAAATATGATATTGCTAAATTTTGACTATATAAACAAATGGTGTCTTGCCTGTATTTATTTTGTACGTATGTCTCGTCAGCTTTCAAACTTTCCCATGTACTGGTATTTGATTTATTTTACGGTAAGATATCAATGAAAAAAAAGCGATTAAAATCATATAAAGTACAAGAATGTAGCAAATGATATATGACAGAGGTCCATTGGTTAACATTTATACATGTAGTGACGGATTAAAGTGTTATGGTTTCAACATCTGCACTTAAGTAGATATGCTTGCATTTTCATCACCTAATTTTTTTATAAATATAATTCATGCCTACGATAATGTGTTTGAACAAATGTTGCAATAATCTAATATTTGAATACCTTACAAGTGTCAACTGGTTTATTTCAATTTGTCTTGACACACTATGTCAAGAAGGTAACGAATGCAGTATTAATCTGTTTGCTTTTGTTAAAGGAATAGTTGAGTAACCATTGGTTCCTCTTTCAAAAAGGTACTTTTATTTACTTTGTCAGATATTGAAAAAAAATTGAAGCTATTGAAAGTATTACATCATTATTCTTGTATTGTGTAAATCGAAAACAAACTTTTAGGAAAAATTCACCAAACTTAATAGGAATGACGCATTTGGTTCCTTATTCCTTTCAAAGGAAGATATACTATGTAACTTTTCTAGTTGTACCTTTTTACCATTCGCCTGTGTGTCCTTCCAGCATACTTTTTCCTCTTTTATATGGCACCATTGGGAAGTGACAAGGACTCTGGGCACCAGGCTCAACCCTTTCTTGAGCGTAGATCTATGGGCACTAACACAAGGGCATCGGGCTGCAACAGTAATGCTCCGGACTCAAACACTAGGGCTCCAGGCTCTACTCACTGGGTTCCTGGCTTCACTCACGGGACACCAGGATCACCATACATGTGCTCAAGGCTCCCAGGGAGCTGTGGAAACCTTGCAACTACCCAAGGCATAATTCATACTTTACTGTGATGATTGATTTGTTTTTGTTTTTTTTTGCCTTCTTGCAGCTCGATCCACTTAAACAATCTTATATTGGGCAAAATGTTTTTAGTTTGTTCTTGGTTAAAACAAGTAACTGTACATACAAGTGAAAATAAAAAGTTAAACAATAGTCATCTTCATTCAAGTCTTTTTAATCGTTTAAATTTTGTTAACTAGAATTTACACATTAAAAAGAAACTTACACAAAAAAGAATTATCTTAACTATCATTGAATTTTACATGTTTCACAGAAATGTAAAACTGATGTTTTACATTTATGAAAACATATGTACAAAGGTAACCCGGACCTGTAAACAAAAAATTAACGTGTTCAACATCTTCTGTCAACAGTTCAATGTACGATGTGATCTTTTGTTTTGTAACGACTTTGGTAACGTGAAATTATTTCTAACTATGCATCCTTAATTGGAATATATAATTTCATATCTGAAAGGGTGTTAAATGTCATTTACTAAGATGGTAACAATGAGACCGGTATGTATCTTGTTTTAAATCGATTTGCTCCTTGTTATGAGGCCTCTCGTACAATTTTTGAACTTCCGGGATCAAAAATTGTATCCGGAAGTTACATTTTAAACAAAGATATATGACGTTTCAAATAAAAATTTGAACGTCATAATATCCTCAGACGTGATGTTTTGGCGAGAAACGTTTGTCTGTTTATTGTGGATTTTCGTGAGTCACATGACGAGAGTTAAAGGCTCTTTTGCCAGCTTTCTTCAGTGTTCCTTTATATGTGAGGGTCAGATATTGCCCGGGAGTTATAACAAAATTACCGAACAGAGTGGTCAAGAGCCGAAGTCCATGAGACAAAAAGACAATTCAGATGGAAATCACCGGCAAAATTGTCAACCGCAATGGTCCTGACTTAACACAGGCATTTCAAAAGAAATGGTGGGTTAAACCGGTTTTATGGCTAGCAAATCCTTCCATTGCGGTAATGTCCGGCAACAACACAACAGCAATTGCCATTTAACGCTAAAATACTTTAAAATAGTTCTTAACTGCATTTGCTGCTATACAAAAGTTCAATAAGATTTCAAAGAAAACTTCGTCATAGCTAGATAGCTAGAGACTCAGTGTATTTGTTCAAGAAATCTATGGCAAATACACACTTACTTTGATCCTTGCAGAGATCACTTTCATATATGAATTTGTAACCGTTTTATGTAGGTATTGCCCTTATCAAAATGTAAATCGATAGAATTGTAGTTAATTATAAATAATCTTATTAAAATATGACACAAATACTGTTACAAGCGTATCATAACGTACAAGAATCTATATTTTCCGTGTGTTGTACTTTTTTAACCAACACCTGCACGTTGTTTCGAAAAGTTTGTTTTTTGATAGAATTTACGAAAAGCACTACATTTATATTAAAGAACATTCTACCCTCGGAGGGTAACTTCGCATTAATTGGGGTACGCCGACGTGCGGCAAATTTTTACCAAATCTTCTGTTTATTTAATACACATATTTACCTTTTTCGTATTAATCTAGAATGATTTCCATTACCTCTGGTATTGATTTTTTTTGAAGTCACTATAAATTTAGTTTCCTTACACGTACATTTTAGCACGATCCTCATGTGATAGCATACACTATATTTTCAGCTTTGCATCTGTATCCGTTGTGTATATGTACATCGGCAAACGAATACCGAAGCGAACATGAGGAAAGGAGGAATTCCAAAATAAAAAATCCCTAATCACGGCATTTCATATCCAAAACGAATTAAAACAGCATGACAGATACAAAACAAATAAACTAAAATGAACAAGAACGCCACAAAACTAAAGCACTAGCATTATGAACTCATACAAAACTTGAGGTATCAGCAGGTAATCCGGAAGGGTAAGCATGATCTACTCCACGCGTAGCACCTGTCACACTGCTAATGAAAAGTTCGTTTTTCACAGTTGGTGTTTGTCAGTCTTCTAATTAACTCTGGATCTACCAGAAGATACATGTATCTATTCTCATCTGTGAAATAGAAACATTGTAAGGGTCTGTCAAATCGTGGTGACGACCGTAAAACTATAGCATGGACAACTTCAACAGTGACTGAACATACCCTTGATGTTTAAGTTTTTCAAATAGTATTTTTGCTCTGTGGACAAAATTGCTATACAAACTACAGATACGAGAATAGCGAATGAGCGGTTAAATGAAGACGCATAGTGCCGGAGATGTGGGAATGTTACTGCTCAAAAACGGGAAGATTACTATTGGAAAGTCAAAATCATCACGCTCGTCGTTAACTTTTGTTTTCAGATTCCAGAGTTGTTAATTTAGGGGTATGGGTACAAGTAATTGAGTAGAACAAACAAAAAGACGAGAAATAGATTGTACATAAAAAAGCAAAAATAAAAGAAACAGAAATTAAAAAACAGAAAACTTTATACTTATCATTCTGTAACTTAGATTTAGATTTGAAGAATGCCGCCCGCACATTCTGCAGTAGTGGTATTGTTAATTGCGGCACTAGTGAGTGCTGTTGATGAACGATGCTTCCAGCCTCATGATGGGTTGTCAGATGGATGCAGTATACCTGTTATTAAAAAGTTCTTTTATAGTAAGACATTCAGACCAGCTTGTAATCATCACGATATATGCTACCACTGTGTAAGTAAAAAAAGCGTGTATTCATTATCAGATTATTATATTAATAGGTTTCATTATGAGTGAGGCTTGTATATCGCTTGTTATCAAATCGAGCTATTTAATTACACAATAATAATTAACGAGCTTCAGCGAGTTAATTATTATTTGTAATTAAATAGCGAGATTTGATAACAAGCGATGTACAAGCATCACGAGTTGTGAAACCTATTTCTCTTATGATAAACCATACTGTCGTGTTCTCCCAATTATGTTAAGTTGGGAGAATTTAGTTGCGTTTGTGAATACATTGAAGATTATTTATGTACTTTAAACTCATCCTTATAATGAATGTAAAGTCTAAGAATAAAATTTCCCCGTATATAAAGTAGAAACTATAAATAACGATAAGTGTTGTAAATGTAGGAACTATGATGCATTATACGCACATGTACACAACAATCAATAGCAATGACAGGTACATGATTCCTCGCTGATAAGAAACCTGGCTGAAAGCTCGGTTGAATTGTAATTATAGTTTTAAACATCTATTCAGTAATAAAATTAATTTCTGCTTGTCAGTTGAGTGAAATGTTACGAATGATTTGTAATTAAATGTAGGTGACCTCTAGAACAACCAATGAAAATACGGCTGGAAAGTTATCTAATCGTATGAAAGGCCAATGAAATGATAGCATAAAAGTTATCACTAAGTGATACGAAAAAATATCTTATCGTGTAAGAAATAGATATTGCTGCCACATCATAAGAGAATATAAACATATTGCCCTTGGATGAAGATGTTAGGGAAGATTAACACACGAGGTAAAAAATTATCACCCGACACGAAGTGGAGGGTGATAATTTTTTCACCGAGTGTGTTAATCGCCCTAACATCTTCATCCAAGGGCAATATGATTTTTATTATACTGAATGCCGAGTTGAAAAAGCGTTAAAAACAATAACTAGAACAAGAACATTGAAAAGAAATAACATTACATGTCACATGGTTTGTTTTTATACTCTTTCTTAGTTTGGAATAATAATCGGTAAACTTCGGTCGGAGCGGGTGTTAATTTTCAAGATCGGCAAACTTCGGACTGAGCGGGTGTTAATTTTTAAAGATCGGCAAACTTCGGCCCGAGCGGGTGTTAATTTTTTAAGATCGGCAAACTTCGGGCTGAGCGGGTGTTAATTTTAGACATTAACACCCGTTGCTATGGATGGGCGGGGCTAACTAAGGATTAGTCAAAATTAACAAATGCAGCTTGTCCAATGAAATTAATGGATAATAAAAGAAATTTGCATAAAGTATAATAATATATATTATCATCGACTATAGAGCTAACATCGTGATTTCTACTTGTAACCTAACTCACAATGTTAGCTCTTTAGCCGATGATAATTTTTTTGTCTTCTATGAACATGAATCTTTCAATTCTAATAAATTGGCCACTATGTGTTTAATATAACTGTGACCGACAAAGAGATATAAATAGATCAATACACAAATTACACAGGTGATTTGTCCATTATAGCTATGGGGGAGTGTATTCAATCCTAACTCCACGTGTTTGTGTTGTTATAAATATTTAGGGCCCCGCCATGAAATGGCGGCGCCCTATAGTAATCAGCCTGTCCGTCCATCTGTCCGTCTGTCTGTCCGTCTGTCTGTCTGTCCGTCAGCGTTTTCTATGTCGTACCATAACTCAATAATGCCTTCACCGATTGTTATGATTTCGCTACTCAAGCTTGAACTTGACTAAAGGAAGCTCCCTTTGGTTTTTGAGGAAAATCAGAAAATGATTTTTGGGGAAAAACTTCATTTTTATATGAAAAAGTGCATATTTTGAGAATTAGCTCCATGTCGTATGGTAAATTAAAAATGCCTCAAAAGATTTAAATGATTTTGATACTCAAGGTTTTTCTTGACCAAAGGAAGCTCCCTTCGTTTTTGAGGAAAATCTGAATACCATGAAATTCCGCAAACAGGTTTTTGGGACACACAAGGGGGCGGGGCCCTTTCTGACTTTGTCAGTATTCTAGTTTGATTGATAATTATGTTTGTCACGTTTATGTAATGTAGTTATTGTTTATGTCTGATTTTCAACTCGTGGGGGTCAATCTTGTACGTAAATATACTTCATTTATGTATTTATATCAAGAATTGGTTGTAAGGGGGGCGTGTCTTCGATCGAAAATCCACATGATTGTGCTTTTTTACTCATCAACAAAGGCTTACGCTTAAAATTATTTTTCTCGCATGAACACTTTAGTTTGTCATTCTGAGCAAGTTAAAACTCTTTTAAAATAGAAAAAAATCAGATCAGTGTGCATCTATCACGATCTATGATATCATCAATGTGTCAGTAAGACATTCACACCGAAATGTTATAATATTGACATATGTTTTCAATTTTCAATGAGGAAGGAAAACATTCTTTAAACAGTAATAAATCCAATAAGCATGTTATCATCATGATATATGCTATAAATGTGTATAAAATCTTTTACAGTAAAACATTTAGAAGAACACGATATCATCATATATTATATTATAATTATCCATGTATAAGATAAAAAATTCTTTTACTACAGTAAGAATTCTAAGCAGAAAAAATACAACAGAGAGTCCAAGCAAGGACATTTAAAATTGCAGGTTTCATAAAAGGATAGATTTGTATATCACTGTTAACATATTTTCAAAATATAATACGAGAATCTTTTGCAGTGCGATTATTTTAGAAAAATCATGAGAGTTGAAGACTAGTGATAAATAATTCTTTTGAGTCGTTGAAGGCAATACTCTCATGTGTTTTCTCCACAGCACTGTAATAATTTTTTTTTATGTTTGACAGCTTTTTAAAAAAATATATTTGTTCGTTTTAAAGGAGATTTTGACAGAAAATCCTATCTTTGGGAGTCTGTTAATACTGATTTTAATGGTCAAATGTAAGAAAATCTAATAGATGAAAACATTTTTTTTCTTACAGATATGATTAAAGTTGCAAGAATTCTGGTATTTGCAATATTCTAAAACTACATAAAAACCATAAACATTTTGTTTCAACCAGAAAATCAGTTTTTCGCAGCAGGAGATGTCTTCCTTATAGAATTTATAGTACCATTTGAGCTTCAGAATTGTGATATTTGTTTTAGAGTAGACTTCAAATTAAAAATTAAAATGAGGTGATTATCTTTTGTTTCAGGCAGTTGCATTTGGTAAAAACAGAAAGTATTGTGACAGTATGTTTCACGACGACATGAAGAGTATTTGTTCCCGAAAGTTCTTCACCAAACGCATATGCAGAATGTTCTCCCATATGTACTACATCGGGGTCCGAATAGGTGGACGTAAAAGTTTTCATTTCGATAAAGACAATGTTTGTACTAATTTAGACTGGGTTAAGTATTGTTTTTCATGATATAAAGATTTAATATAAGAAGTGTAACCAAATATCGTATTTATATATTCGTGCAACAAAAATGCTCATTCTATCAAGGAAAATGTGTGTTCCGAAATTCGGCCGGACTAAAAGTATTCCTATTTTTACTTCCGGATAACAACGCGACGAGCTTATATAAGAATTTATCTCATATGCCAAGGATGCATTTTTGCACATTCGCATAAACGTTATTGCATATCTAAGTATACCTACCGGACACTACTGCAATGGAAGGGGATGTTTTGCTAGCCATAAAACCGGTTAAGGTAGATGGGTACTCCAAATTTTTTTCCATAGATTTTTCTTATTTTTACAGGAAAGTTTCCTTTTTATATAAGCATTGAAATAAAAAAATAAAAAAGGGGGGTCACCGTGCTTGTTTTTAAAATAACTGATATCAAAATAATCAAATATTTCTAAAGAATATATAGGGAAAAACAGGTATATTGTTGATTTCTTTAAAACTATTCCATAGATTTCTTTCTACTTTACTCATGTGTTAGCCCTTTGAACATACTTTCAAAAAGTATAAAGAAAAATGGGGGTCACCGACTTTGTTTTCCATATAATTTGTAAAATGTGAATTTTCATAGTGATATCTATGTAAAATATTTTTATCAAATTATCTCCCTTTTTCATAAATCCTCTTCCAAATTATCTAATTATCAAGTTAACATACCTCGTCTAATTAGATAAAGACATGTGAAATCAAGTCCATGTAGGTCCTTTGCATTTTGAATTATGGATACAATACTGATTGTTTCATTACAAATAAAAATATTTGCATATTTAAAAAACAGATAATACCATAACAGCATAAATAACAAATTCAAAATGGCGGAAGACTACCGATCTACCTTAAACCCACCATTTCTTTTGAAATGCCGGTACAAAGTCAGGAGTATTTCGATCGACAATTTTGCCGTTGGTTTCAACATGATTTGTCTTTTTGTCTCATTGACTTCGGCTCTTGACCACTCTGTCCGGTAATTTTGTTATTATCTCCATGGCTAAAATCATGTAGAATGGTTGATTGAAATACCTACTTGCAAATTTGAACCAAATATGATCTCTTGTGCAGGACTTAGGGGAAAAGGCTTTACTTGAGCTGACAAATCGGATGTATTTATATAGATGCATCCACATGATTAATACCTAAAATAAACATTATAAATCCAATAGCTGATGTACACGCCGCCTCCTATTTGTCATTCGAAATTTTGTCGTAGGCCAAACAAAAGTTACATAGAGTACAGGGAGGCGTGGCCATCCTTTGAAGTTAAGAGTTCCTAGAAGAACATAAACATGATACAAGAAAGGGATTACAAAAGGGGAAAAAGCAGGAAGGTATATAAATGAGGATATCGAGTTTGTATTCGGTCAGAATCCGTTAATTATCTACGGGTTCAGATGACCCGAAGATTTAACACGTGAAAGCGAATCTCGTGATCAGTAAAACTGTTCACTTTCAACAGAAATAAATTAAGATTTTTACCAAACCATTCTGAAAGCTTGATTCCAATTTTACCGTGTATTGCCAACAGACAAGCCTAGACCTAGCAGGGAGTTTAGCGGGAAGAATCACTTAACGAAGCTTTTCAAATTACATTTTGAATCATCAATCATTGCTTTCTTAGTCAAGAAATTGGTTTGGTAGTTAGAGGAGTGGGCTAAAGTAGTTAAAGTAGGGCACAGACATAACCTTTCATGGGAACAGTCCTTAGTTCAGTTGAAGTTAACTTGGAGCAGTTGTAGAATCCTGACTGCTCTTACCAGTCATATAGCCCTGACTACTCTGAGCAGTCACAGAGCCCTGACCGCTTTAACCTGTCATAGAATTCTGACTGCTCTGACCTTGCAAAGAGCCCTGTTGTTCTGACCGGTCATAGAGCCCTGACCGCTCTAACCTGTCATTAAATCCTGACTGCTCTGTCCGAGAAGATAAAATTAATTGATCAAGAAGTAAGTCAAGTAAATTTCATTCAAAGTTGGTAAAAGTAAAACAGTATAATCACTTTAAATACTCTAAATTTAATAACATAAAAGCAATCTATGACAATTCACATCAATCAGGATTCTATGACAGGCTAGAGTAGTCAGGGCTCGTTGACCAGAACAGGTCAGTGCAGTCAGTGCTTTACGACCAGAACAGGTCAGTGCAGTTAGGGCTCTACGACCAGAACATGTCAGCGCAGTCAGGGCTTTAGAACAGTTCTTAAGTTAACACAGAATACATGTAGTTTTTAATGACTGATATATGATTGGTCAAAGTAAACTTGAAAACGGCTCTAAATTAACTTGGAGGAGCTTTTATGATAGATCAAGCTCATTTGACGAGATGTTATGTCTGCACCCTACTATAAGCAATGAAGGGATATGGAGTAAATGCACATGAGACAAAATCTCTACAAATACCTGGTAAAAAGCAACGGAACAACGCTTTTATTGTTGTTCTTCATCTTGAAGTCACCATGATGTCTTCAACAATGAGCTTTGCCCATACATCATAGTAAGTTCAAGACGGCCCCTAGCACCGGTTTGGGCGGAATTCATTGCTAGATGTCGAGCAATGCTACATCCATGTTTATTCTGGTCATAGATGCGGGATTGTCAACAAACATTAAGTAAACTGGCAAAGTGTTCTTACAATCAATGTCATCCGTTGCCCGACAAAAGCACCAGTTTCCCCAGCTGGTGGACAATCACAACAAATAAACAAACACAGGGCACTGTGTTTGTCTGTATTTGGTTTCATGCGTATGTATAGTATACTATAGACAAATGGGATAAAGAAGAGTGTTCAGGGTTAAAAAAGGGAAAACAAATGTTTAAACATTCCACTAGCTTGGGCTAACTCAGGTTCCACGTCCCACTATTCTTATCGTTGTTTTCTTGTTTTCTGTTGTCCCTCTAATAATGTTCAGGTATTTTTTAAGAGATGAGACTGCATGACAAGGAATACTAGTATATGATGATGTTACTAATTATTCACACTTTATGAATTATGTCAATACAGTCAAGTAAAGCGTTTAATAAAATCAATTCTTTAAATTAATAAAATTCTTGTATTTTTGAAGTCTGAAATGAAAGCTATAATACCAGAAAGGTGTGACAAAACTTGGTCGTGTACTCAATGTCTATACTCTCCCCAATATCAATAACTAAATACCGAAGTTACTGTGAATTTATTTTCTGCATATGCGCATTTCGACAACTTATGTCTCTTCAGTGCATATAAAATCTAAACGTTTGGAAGACCATAAAATCAAATGTGTTAAAACTGATAGAGAACTAATACCCAATTTGATCTAAATGTAAAGCCAAAATCAGCTAAGGACAGAGCTTTGCATGAAGGAGATATTAATTAATTTGTAGAGCCCCATAATATTCCCATTTGGTAATTGCTAACTGAATAGGGGGTTATAACAAAATTACAGAATTGTCCAAAGCCAAAATCCAAACAGCAAAATAGCAAAACAGGTGCAAAACCACTAGAAAATTGTCAACCGCCTTGGTCCTGACTTAGCATAGGCATTCCAATAGAAATGGTAGGGTCAACTGGTTTTATTGGACGCCAAACCCCCTTCTATTGCTGCAATGTCCGGTAGCTACTCAACAAGAATTTCTATCGAAAGGTCGTAGTCAGTGAAAAGAAATGTTCATTCCAGTACTTAGTACAAAATCTAATGCAGTTTTCTAATGGTCCAATGTTAAACCATCTTGGATATTGTGCGAACATAAAAATCACAAACTTTTGAGGGATTACTTTAGTACCATTATGATAGAATTTAATAATGTCACCCTAGACGTTGTCGGGTGACATGTTGTTAGTCTACGTTTCTTCTGGTTATTATGTCACCCAAGACTTTGTCGGGGCGACATGTTGTTATTCTACGTTTCCACTTCTTCTTCATATTCTTCTTCGAATGGTTTTTGTCCAAGAAATTTTTTTCTCTAATTCTTTTTCAAAATAAATACTTCCGAAATGATGTTAGATGAACTTAATAATCAACGTGTTTAGACATTGATCTCACTTGCTGATTGGTTGTCTCGAGTCAGTTTCTAGAAATAGTGCAACCGGATGTTGATGAAATTAACACCTGCATCATTGTCTAGTGAATTGATTTTTACATTTTATGACTAAGATATCTGAATTTATTGATAATATGACATTTTTTATCAAAAATATTACACTCAACACCCCTTTCAATGAAAGGCGCAATGATACACATAGCAACAATTATAGCAACAAAATGGCGGCATACTTGAGACTGTAGACTACGGAGATCGCTTTACGTCAAATAAATTGAGTAGGAATTAGAGAAAAAATCTCTAACATTGTTTTCCGGTTTATTACGATAATTTCTCACATCTCGATAGTTAAATTTTCACATTTTAAAGTTCTCGGATAATGTGAGAAATATACGTAATAAACTGGAAACAATGTTAGAGACTATATTTAAATGGCTGAAAGGAATGATTTCAAACTTCACACACAATTAGAACACCATCCGAAGTTATATGTTGTGCATTTAAAATTTTTAAAATGGCCGCCATTTCCAAGATGGCCGCCATTTTACGTTCAAAGATTGGGGATTCTATATGTCAGGAACTACTTCGAGGAATTGGTTCATATTTGCATGTTCAGTGAGATGAGAGGAAGGAATTTATGCAAAAGAAATTTTCAAAATGGCTGCCATTTCCAAGATGGCGGCCGAAATACGTAAAAATATCAACTTTGTTCGATTTCGGCGAAAATTGATTTCTAGGTAGATTTTAGGCTACAAATGAGATGGAAATATGGAACTGGTCGTCTGGTGTGACATTTGGAAACTTATTGTTTTTGTTGCGCTTCTTATCATGAAACTGATTTCTTTCTTTCTTCTTGATCCCATGAACTTGTCCGAGACCATTACACCTTTCCAAGATGGCCGCCGAAATATGTCAGAATTTCAACATTGTAAGTCCGGCTATCCCGAGTTCCTATCGTTGTCCATGTTTGTCTTTTGTCATTTTATTGTTTTTTCTCGTGCGGTTCCCTGGTGGATTGTGGCATGTGATTGTGGTTTACGGCCATTGTAGGTGTTTCCTGTTATCTTTCTTATATTAATTCAATGAAAGTTGATTTCTATGTAGATTTTTAGGCTGCGAATAATGTGGAATCATCAAATTTGTGGTCAGGGGTGACATCGGCCATTGTTGGCAATTTCAAATCTAGTTGAAATTGTTCAAGCGGTGTTAGATTAGAAGATCTTTGAATGCCCTTACTAAGAGCTAACGTATTAGTGGTTATTTTTGATGGCTGAAAATTGTGCAATTTCCACTGAATATATTATTGATTTTTGATCATTTACTGTGTTTTATCTCATATTTATAATATTTCGCGGTATGCAAATTTTCTGGTATGCAATTTTAGCGGTATCAGAAAACTACTAATAGAAGAAAAATGGAGTTACCTTGAAATAAAACAAGATTACGGTTTTATGTTAAAATTTATTGTAATTTTTAAGAGGTTTCAGAGAAAAAGATCTTTCGTAAGTTAGGAGCATAAAAATCACAAAAGCAATATCTCTTTCAACTTCATTTTGTAGACTTAATACTAAGAAATGTAACAAAAACAATAAGTCTTTCAACTTTGATTTGGATGCTTGATAAAGAAGAGGTGTCAGAAGACAACATAGGTCGCCGGGTATAAGAGTGACCTCAATCCACAATAAATTTGAAAGTTATACATTTTCATCATTGTGATGTTTTGATAAATTTTAAATGGGATTCAATGAAGTCACATACCAAATAGGAACTCCTTTTCACTAAAATAATTACTTCTAGAAGCAAGTTTAAACTAAAAAAAATGCTCTAAGTGCAAGGTCAATGTCAAAATGTCTACAAATATGGTACCACTAGAAAGCTCTCATCAGAGGAAACTCACATACCAAATATGAACACCCTACCACAAAACAACTTAATTGTAGAAATTGCCCTTAGGGAAGGTCAAGGCCAAAAGGTTTACGAATATCGTACCATAAGAAAGCTCTCTCCACAAGAAAGTCGCAAGTCAATATATGAACACCCTACCACTAAAAAACTTAAATCTAGAAGCATGATTAAAGTTTTTTTAAAAAATTCCCTAAGTGCAAGGCCAAAATGTCTACAAATATGGTACCAATAGAAAGCCCTCATCAGGAGGAAGTCACGTGCCAACTATGACAATCTTACTACTGAACAATTTAATTATAGAAACAAGGTAAAAGTTTTTAAAATTTTTGCCCTCAGGCAAAGGTCAAGATCAAAATCTCAACAAATATGGTACCGCTAGAAAGCTCTCATCATAAGAAAGTCACACACAAATTATGAACAGTTGAAAGCCTACCTTTTAGAGGCAAGGTTAAAGTTTTCTAAAAATTGCAATAAGGCAAGGTAAAGGTCAAAATGTCTACAAATATGGTACCACAAGAAAGCTCTAATCATAAGGAAGACACATACCAAATATCATTATCCTAGCTCTTCAGGTCTCCATTCCACAAGCAAGGTTACAGTTTTTGTTGACGCCAACGACGCCGACGACGGGAGTATGACAATAGCTCTCGGCGAATTAAAAAGGGAAGAAAGCAATAAATATCCTAACTTTTTTGGAAGGCTTAAAAAGCAACGCAAAAAAAGAAAAGAAAAAAAAAACCTAATTTATTTTGGAAGACTTAATAATAAAAACCCATTGAAATAATAAGATTTGTATTTGTATAGCAAAATTATATTTCCCCAACAATGCAACTAAACGTAGATGTGCAATAAAGTTCCATGCTGCTCTGGGGCAAATCCAGCTTCAAATTAGTGATGTCATTTTTACAAAAAAACTTTTTCTTTCAAAATTAAACTAGTAAATTTGCTATAGAATTAAAAGGTCTTGCATTAATATATGGAGATATGATACATCAGGCCAACCCAAGTTATTTCTATGTTTGTCGTACGCGCTCGTACGTGTGATAAAATGACAAATCTTACAATTGACTTTTTTAGATTTTTGCGATTACAGTCCGGATATTTTGTTTTGTGCTAAAAACAAATATCACATATCACCTGGGTATTTGAAAGGGTATTCATTTAAAAATCGATTAAGCGTCGATCAACAAACAAAAACATACCCTAGTATTAGACATTTTTTAAAAAGTACTGACATCAACTGAAATGGGAAAACAATATTGGAAAACATAGGTAATCAACGATTACAAAGTTCGCCTCGTTATGGCAAATGGACACAGAAACCCAATTTGGCCAAAGTGCTGATTTACCATCCCTAATGCATATATACAAAGGCTAGATGATCTTACCATGTACAGTAACTGAATTCGAACATAAACTTGAATGTAAGTCAATCATGCAGAAAATGTAGGTCAAAGTGACCTAATTTTGCTTGCATGCTGACCAGATGCATGCACATGCAAGGTTAGATGATCCTATCATGTACAGTTACTGAGATATCAACGTAAACTTGAATGAAAGTCACCTCATGCGGAAAATATAGGTCAAAGTGACATTATTTTGCCTGGATGCTGACCTACCGTCAAAGATGCATGCACATGCAAGGTTTGATGATCGTACCATGCATAGTTACTTAGATCTGAACTCGGACGTAAACTGGAATGTAAGTCGATCATGCGGAAAATATAGGTCATAGTGAACTTATTTTGCTTGGATGCTGACCTATCGCCAAAGATGCATGCACATGCAAGGTTAGATGATCCTACCATGTACAGTGACTGAGATCTGAACTCTGACGTAAACTTGAATGTAAGTCACTCAAGCGGAAAATATAGGTCAAAGTGACCTAATTTTCCAGAAATGCTGACCTACCCCCAAAGATGCATGCACATGCAAGGATAGATGATCGTACCATGTACAGTGACTGAGATCTGAACTCGGACATAAACTTGAATGTAAGTCACGCAAGCAGAAAATATAGGTCAAAGGGATCTAATTTTGCACGGATGCTGACCTACCCCCAAAGATGCATGCACATGCAAGGATAGATAATCGTACCATGTACAATGACTGAGATCTGAACTCGGACGTAAACTTCAATGTAAGTCACTCAAGCGGAAAATATAGGTCACAGTGACCTAATTTTGCCTGGATGCTAAAGTACCGTCAAAGATGCATGCACATGCAATGATAGATGATCCTACCCTTTACAGTGAATGAGATCAGCTGAACTCGGA
Organism: Modiolus philippinarum; assembly: GCA_002080025.1. Lineage (NCBI taxonomy): Eukaryota > Metazoa > Mollusca > Bivalvia > Mytilida > Modiolidae > Modiolus > Modiolus philippinarum. The sequence continues at coordinate 22,627 of MJUU01056298.1, forward strand.
CGTAAACTTGAATGTAAGTCACTCAAGCGGAAAATATAGGTCAAAGTGAACTAATTTTGCCTGGATGCTAACCTACCATCAGAAATGCATGCATATGCACAGTTAGATTATCGTACTATGTATAGTAGCTGAGATATGAACTGAAATGGAAATTTGAATGAAAGCCACCCAAGCGGAAAATATAGGTCAGAGAGACCTAATTTTCTTGGAGGCTGTGAGTTAGCCCAAGATGCACCTGCATGCAAAGTTTGATGAACCTACACTGCATAGTTACTAAGATAAATACCCAAATGCGGACGCGGACGCGGACACGGACGCGGACGCCTGGGGTACTCCAATAGTCCTCCTCAACTTCGTTGAGGCGAACTAAAAATATCTTCACTAGATTTTATTGATATTCTGAAGATTTACTTTAAATGTACATGGGTCAAATTATTTCTCAAAGTTCTTTTGTTTCTATTTGATTTTTTGTTTGTGTACGTCGTGACACAAAACACAGAATTAAATTTGCTAAGCATAACTCAATATTTATTTATATTGACATCAACTTCGGTATTATGTTATTTATTACCATTGGGCCGATGCCTCTGCTGGTGGACTGTTAGTCCCCGATGATATTCACCAACCAATTAGCCAGTACTTCGGTGCTGGCCCGAAGACCGACTTTATCTTGAAACTTGCCAAATCTAAATTTAACAAAATTTTGTTCAAAACTAAAGAGTTTCTCCCTCCTGCATTGCCCTGTCCTAATTGATTTTTGCTATTCTATTTAGATCGTATTGGTTATTTGTTCTCTATCAGTCTTTACGCATATTTCATCGATTTCCAAAGATTTGATTTTATATGCACTGAAGAGACATAAGTTGTCGAAATGCGCATATGGAGAATCCAAATTAACAGCATCTTCTGTATTATGTTATTGATTACCGCTGAGCCGATGCCTCTGCTGGTAGACTGTTAGTCCCGAGGGTATTCATCAGCCCAGTAGCCAGTACTTAGGTGCTGACAAGACGACCGATTTTATCCGGAAACTTGCAAAATCTAAATTTAACAAAATTTTGTTCAAAACAATGAGTATCTCCCTCTTGAATAGCTCTGTCCTTAGCTGACTCTGTTATTTAGTTAGATCTTATTGGTAATTTGTTCTCTATCAGTCTAAACACATATTTCAGTATATGGATTTCCAATATTTTTTGCTTTATATGAACTGAAGAGACATAAGTTGTCGAAATGCGCATATGCATAATCCAAATTAACAGTAACTTCGGTATTATGTTATTTATTACAACTTGGCCGATGCCTGTACTGATGAACTGTTGGTCCTCGAGGGTATTCACCAACCCAGTAGCTAGTACTTCGGTGCTGCCCCGAAGACCGCATTTATCTGGAAACTTGCCAAATCTAAATTGAACAATAATTTGTAAAAAACTAAGGAGTATCTACCTCTTCAAAATTAAGGAATATCTCCCTCTTGCAAAGCTCTGTCTTAATTGATTTTGGCTTTTCTATTTAGATCTTATTGGTAATTTGTTCTCTTAAGTCTTTACATATATTTCAGTTTATCGATTTCCAATTTTTTTCTATTTTATCCACAATAAAGAGACATAAGTCGTAGAAATACGCATATCGTGCTGTCCCGAAAAAGGATTTTATCTTTAAACTTGCAAAATCTAAATTTAACAAAATGTTGTTCAAAACTAAGGAATATCTCCCTCCTGCATAACTCTGTTCTTATTGCTTTTTGCTGAATTATATTTAGATCTTATTGGTATTTTGTTTTCTATCAGTCTTTACACATATTGCGGTATATGGATTTCCAATATTTTTTATTTTATATGCACCGAAGAGACATAAGTTGTTGACATGCGCATATGCAGAATCCAAATTAACAGCAACTTCGGTATTATGTTTTTTATTACCACTGGGCCGATGCCTCTGCTGATGGGCTGTTAGTCCCCGAGGGTATTCACCAACCAAGTAGCCAGTACTTCGGTGGTGGCCCGAAGACCGTAATTTTATCTGGAAACTTGCCAAATCTAACAAAATTTTGTTCATAAGTAAGGAGTATCTCCCTCTTGCATAGGTCTGTCCTTAGCTGATTTTGGCTATTCTATTTAGATCTTATTGGTAATTTGCTCCATATCAGTCTTGACGCATATTTTGGTATATGGATTTCCGATATTTTTTAAAAATGTTATCTGCACTGAAGAGACATAAGTTGTAGAAATACGCATATGCAGAATCGAAATTAACAGCAACTTCGGTATTATGTTATTTATTACCACTGGGCCGATGCCTCTGCTGGTGGACTGTAAGTCCCTGGAGCATTCACCAACCCATGGCCAGTATCCAGTAAATCGGTGATGTCCGGAAAACGGATTTTATCTTGAAACTTGCAAAATCTAAATTTAACAAAATTTTGTTCAAAACTAAGGAATATCTCCCTCTTGCATAACTCTGTTCTTATTGCTTTTTGTTAAATTTTATTTAGATCTTATTGGTATTTTGTTTTCTATCAGTCTTTACACATATTTCGGTATATGGATTTCCAATATTTTTTATTTTATATGCACCGAAGAGACAATAATTGTTGAAATGCGCATATGCAGAATCCAAATTAAAAGCCACTTCGGTATTATGTTTTTATTACCACTGGGCCGATGCCTCTGCTGATGGACTGTTAGTTCCCGAGGGTATTCACCAACCAAGTAGCCAGTACTTCGGTGGTGGCTCGAAGACCGTAATTTTATCTGGAAACTTGGAAAATCTAAATCTAACAAAATTTTGTTCATAAGTAAGGAGTATCTCCTTCTTGCATAGCTCTGTCCTTAGCTGATTTTGGCTATTCTATTTAGATCTTATTGGTAATTTGCTCCATATCTGTCTTGACACATATTTCGGTATATGGATTTCCGATATTGTTAAAAAATGTTATCTGCACTGAAGAGACATATGTTGTAGAAATACGTATATGCAGAATCGAAATTAACAATAACTTCGGTATTATGTTATTTATTATCACTAGGCCGATGCCTATGCTGTTGGACTGTTAGTCCCCGATGGTATTCACCTAAACCCGAAGACCGATTTTAAATTTAGCAAAACTCTGTTCAAAACTAAGGATGATCTCCCCTTGCATAGCTCTATCCTAAACGTATTTTGGCTATTCTATTTAGATCTTATTGGTAATTAGCTCTATATCAGTCTTGACACATATTTCGGTATATGGATTTCCAATATTTTGATTTGATCAGCACTGAAGAGACATAAGTTGTCGGAATGCGCATATGCAAAGTCCAAATTAACAGCTTCGGTATTATGTTATTTATATGTGTTTGTTACAAAGTCGGTCCAATAAATATGACCGGACTCAGTCCAATATAGAGAAATTTCAAATAATTGTACACGTGAATTAACATTGTCATTGTAAAAGATGTGAATACCTACACTGACAGAATTGGACTTTTTGTGTATCCGAATTTTTGAACATTCATTTTATAATTTAAATCAATAGGATAGATTGAAATTGACAGTAAATTTGATTATTTTATATTTATTATGTTAAATATTTAACCTAATTTAACTTTAACTTTGAAAATTTAATTTTATAACTCCACACATTCTAAACATAGTCTGAAATAGACCGTCGCTCGCCTTAAAGCTAGCTTTTTACCCGAGACTTTTTGGCTTTTTACACATTTGGCAATGCATTTTGGATAACTCTCTTTATAAAACACAATGCGAAATATTGTGGTCAAGATTAAAATAATTTCTTTTGTTTTCAAAGTTACTTTTCTATTTGGAATTTATCTTGATTTTTGTTGATGCTAAACTATTGTACATTTGTAAATATAGTATTTGAAATTGGATTTTTATGTTCAGCGAATCAGGGGCGAAGAATCTGCCACTACACTACCCAGGATTTCAAATCTGGTCGATGACTGACCCCCTCCTGTTACAAAATGGTGCAGTGACCAGGATACCTGTTCCCTCAGTATTTGTTTGAATATTTGTTTGATCGTTTTTATTTTGTGTTCTTGTTGTCATTCTTTATGGAAAATGATTAGGTTTGAACAGAAACCATGTACTTTTGACGATGTTAATGGAGATGTTGAAGACTATTTTGTCCAGTTTGAAGCAGTTAGTCGGTGGAGCAATTGGTCTGTATCTGACATGGCTTGTCAAATCAATTTTGAATCTACGTGTAGAAGCACAAACTTGCATCTTCTCAACTTGAGAATTAATTATTTGAAGAGGTTGTTTTTGGAAAGGTTTAATCCAACGGAATGGTAGGCATTCAACATATTTCAGTTACAAAAATTGCAGTGTTATGTCTGTTGAGTCAATAAGGGATTTTGGACATCGTTTCAAACTTTTGTGTCACCGTGCACATCCTGATAATTTTCATGATATTCATTCTTACTTTGTTACATATTTTTTAACAAGGTAGACAAGGAAATGCATGTCTAAATTTATTTACTTTAAACACTCAATGAGGCTACTTGTCTACCTAATGAATATGAGTCTTATAATTGTCAGATTCTGAAGGTAGTGATTCAAAAGTTTGTCAGAGATAGCTGTATTATCCATTGTTTGAATTCTGGATTTGACAAGATTGTAAAAGTTTTCAAAAGGTTAGTTTATAGAAAGGTTAAACCAAAGAAATGTATTAATTGTTCGGAAGTTGAAATGAACTTTTAAGGGCCAAATATCCATACAAGGTAGTTAGATGTTCTGATGCAATGGTAGTGGAAGGAAAGGACAAAGTTTCTTAAAAGTATGTTGAAAAGAAAGTTAAAAAATGTGGGTCATCTAGACAGAATTTAAATCCAGGAATTTCGCTTTGTGCTTGTATTCATTTTGTAAATGTGTTGTCAGAGTCTTTTAAACCTAATTTTACTGAAGTTGGTTAGTTTGTATGAATGTTTTCATCCGTTTTGTCATTTGTATTATGTTTTCAGAGTTTTAAGTTTTTCATGGTTCTATAGAGTTTGTCTCTCCTGCATTGTGGAGCCCGTAAAAAGATTGCTAGTGAGGGTGATGTATGCTCTGTATACATTTCAGTTATGGTGAAATTGCTCTAGAGAGAATTTCTCATATGGATGCGCTATCATACTTTCAGATTTTGGTATTCTATTTTTTGCAATTTCTAATTTGTATTCTGACCACCTAATTATTGTGCCAACATATCATGAATTTAATTATGCCAACTTTTATTACTATTGACTCTACGAGTACCCTGTGGTTATTTAAATGTTGTATCCGTCTTCTTTTTGTTTGGCAACCGATGACAGCAGTTGTAAGAACCTTGATAGTTAATTTTATGTTTGTTGACGATCCCGCATCCATGAGTCAAAAAGCATGGATGTAGCGTTGCTCGACATCAAACTACTGGCCGTTTTGAACTTCCTATGAGGCATGAATAAAGCTCATTGTTGAAGGCCTCATGGCGACTTCAAGATGAAGAACAACAATAAAAGCGTTGTTCCCTTTGCTAAGTTTTACAATGTATTTGTAGAGACTTTGTTTCATTTGCATTTACTCAAAATCCCTTCATTGTTAATTTTAGACTGGAGTTTGTCTCTCCTGCAGTGTGGAATCCGTAAAAAGATTCCCCGTGGAAGAGATGTATGCTCTATGTACATTTCAGTTATGGTGCAATTGTTCTTGAGATAATTTCTCATATGGATGCACTATCATACTTTCAGATTTTGGTATTCTATTTTTTGCAATTTCAAATTTGTATTCTGACCACCTGATTATTGTGCCCACATCTCATGATTTAATTTTGCCAAGTTTTCTTACTATTGACTCGATGAGTGCCCTGCAGGTATTTAGATGTTGTGTTCGTCTTCTTTTAGTCTTTTTAAAAATAAAAATATATGTTGCGAGATAGCTTAACGTCATACAAATTAGACAGAGTAAGAACGTTTGTGTAGCTGTCGTACACGGAGAATAACGAAATAAAAATATGAAATAAAATTAAAATATAAAAAAGTGTATTAGTCTTTTTGTCGATGACAACAGTTGTAAGAACACTTTGCCAGTTAATTTTATATTTGTTTACGATTCCGCATCCATGAGTAAAAACATGGATGTATTGCGTTGCTCGACATCTAGCAATGAATTCCACTCAAACCAGTGCTGGGTCTTGAACTTACTATCAGGTATGAGCAAAGCTCATTGTTGATGTCTTCAAGATGAAGAACAACGATAAAAGCGTTGTTCCATTGCTATTTTTTAACATGTATTTGTAGAAACTTTGTTTCATGTGCATTTACTCCATATCCCTTCATTGTTAATTTCTGATATGGTTTGGGTTTAAGTGGTTTTTGTAATTTGAGCCTGAGTAATACCTACTCTACTTTTCAATGACACTTTACTTTATTGTGCATCTTGCAATTAGATTTGTTGATTTTTGACATCAGTATATGCTTTTTCATAAGGTATTTATTGATATTGGTAAATTCAGTGTGTTGCTTAGTTTCTTCTCTGAATGTGATTTTTTCTCATAGTTTTGAACTTTGTCTAGACAAGTATTCGTGTTTAGTTTTGTTATTGGTGTCCTGTATTGTGACTTTAATTTGTCATGGCAGAAACTAGTAGACTGACAGCCAGATGATGTATGCTAACGCCCCCTCGGCCTTCACCTCACTCATGCGAAAAAGAAGCCTCCCACATTCAATACTGACCACTTCTGTTGTTTGAAATGTACGGTATCTTATACTTATCACACCTAAGCACATAACAATATAGGGAAACGGGATAGAGAAAGGGGAGGTTTGGGTACCCATAAACCGGTTTAACCCTACTGCTTGCTGTTGCTAGTGCCGGTACGTGCTAAGATTTGCACTATACATGCATTTAATTTTATATTTTCATTACTTTCATTTTATGTGTTTCAGACTCTAAATTGTTGGTGAGTCGTCCTTGGGATACGCCTTCAAGAAAAGTGACAGTTTAGATAACTATTATTGATGTCAAATATTACAGTTTCGTTTCTCTTGAACTACCCTTTTTATTATTATAAGTTCTTCTATTTTTCGAATGTAGTATAATACATGTGAGCTTACAAGTTTCCCACGAAGTATAGACCTTGACTTTAAGACTTACATTGTTCAGAAAAATATTGTAAACTTCTTCAAAAACATCCGGCAGGTATAATTAGGGATGCAGTACTTACAATGATTTATGCAACTTCCTTTGGAGCTCTTAATTGGTAATAATCCACTCTTGTTATCGATAGATTCATTGCATGGGTTATAAGAAAAAATAAATTTTTGTTTTACGCATTGTCACAAGGTTGAGGTATCCTATTTTTAAAGAAATACGCAAAGACAAGTTTATAATAAAAGTATATAAAAGAATATTGAGGAATACAATATATAATCAACGAGAGATGATATTAAACATAAAGATCTTACACTTCGGATCTTATTTCAGTTTATGGATCGGTATCTCACTGTAAAAATAATATATGGACTGAAGCGAATGGACCCATTCAGCGAAAATGTGTCTTAATGAAAATATTAAAGGATCTAGCATTTTTTATTCTTTAAGCCTTTACGAGTCAATTCAACCTTGTAGGGTATAAGAACAAGTCTACAAGTAGAGGAGCTCGGTTCAAGGCCATTTATATACAAACTTGCACCTCAAAATGTCATCAACAAGAAAATCAAGCATACTACACACCTATTTTTCATCGTAGCAAACTTTTCCTCTAAATTTTTTTTTGAAAAAAATGCTCGTTTATAACTTATTATTTTAATCCTCACAAGGAATTAGATAAAATCTCAAAAGAAAAGAAAATTGAAACCACTCTTATATCATATATGCAACTATTCTATTGTGGAAGATAGTTATAAACAAATAAAGGGATATGGAGTAAATGTACATGGGACAAAATCCCTATATATACATGGTGAAATTAAGCAAATGGAACAACGTTTTCATTGTTGTTCTTCATCTTGAAGTCACTATGAGGCCTTCAACAAGGAGCTAATACTCCTACCTCATGGTAAGTGCAAGACGGCCCCCAGCACTGGTTTGAGCGGAATTCACTTGCTAAATGCTGAACAACGCTACATCCCTGTATCTTTCCTCATGGATGCGGGGTCGTCAACAAGCATAAAATATCGGGCAAAGTACTCTTACAAACACTGTCATTCGTTGCCCGACAAAGGGACCAACAGACAATGCAACATATAAACAATCACAGGGCGCTCATCGAATTGATTGTAAGGAAACTTGGCAAGTAAAATCGGGAGATGTGGGCAATATATGAACAGCTGGCCAGAAAAATATCTTAATCTTTAACAAAACAAGAAAGCCCAACGTTGAATTTTGAAAGTGCATTCATATGTAAAATTCTGACATGAACAAGTACGCCATAACTGACAAAATTAAGAGCATACACCTCAAACACGGGGAATGTCGGGCAAAAAATCACGGAATTAGTTATCTTTGGAATGTTGAATCTAGTGTGTAAAAATATTTTATCCTTTGTTCCGTCTGAAATATTTTAGAAAATACATAAGTTTATTACGAAGCAAAATATCTACAAGAGCAAGCAAATAGTGCAAAGATAAATATTGCAACGGTGGCCCAAATCAAGACAAAATTATAAAACAGTTGTAAAAATATTATAACCACATCGCGCTTCTCAAAAAGGCTTGAATACTTTTTTTATCTCCATGTTACTGTTTTACAAGTGTAAGCTATGTGTAACTTGTTATATACAGAAACGATATTGCAAATCGCAATATTTAACCTCTGAGAGAAAGAAAAATAAGTTGGTGTATTTATTATGTAATGCAAAAACTGGTTTTCTTTTTTTGTTAAAATTTGCAAAAGAAACAATTTTTATGCAAAACAAATTGAGAATTTGTGTAATATACTATTTCACTATGTGAATATTGCATGTTGATTGGAAAGTATGAGATTTAAACACGAATTTGGCATTGGTTAAAATATAATGACGCAATCAAGAGATAGATATATATTTCTCACATACATGTATACACAAATCGATGCAAAGGAATTAAATATCAGTTACCATGTACTCAAAAATATCAGACTGTCTGTTTTGGTTTCTCGTATCAATCTGTGGACATTTCGCAGAATCGGATTCAAAGACGATTGAGGATCTTAAACTGAACCAACAAGGTTAGTCTCATGTCTTAATCAAGTTGTCTTAATCAAGTTAATTTGTATTTTTTTTTCATTTTTTTTCCTATTGATGACTTGATTGTATGATATTTGATATTTTTTCTGTAGAACATCCCGCAATATACATATGTATACCAAAAATATTTCAGAAAAACAATGTTAGAAAGCATTTACATACGAAGAGATATCGTAAACATTTCCCATTATATTCTACATTCAACCAAATCTGGTGAATTGCTAATAAATGGAAATAATGCGAAGGCATTTTGCAGTAACTGTTGTCCACACGATTTATATTTGTATCATATCATGTTGGAGAAAGGCGTTTAGTCTTAAATGTGTAAACATGGATAAAGGACGCAAATGATTGATACAGAGTAAATATTCTAGAGAAAAAAATATTTTGGGAATCTAAGCAGCAGAGCTAGAATTTAATTAGCCTTAATGTTGAAGAAGCAATTTCATTTAAGTGGTGTACTGTCCATTTACTATGTGTTTAAAATATATAAATACCGAAGTTACTGTTAATTTAGTTTCTGCATATTTCGACAACTTATGTCTCTTCAGTCCAGATACAATCTAAACGATTGGAAGATCATAAATTCAAAGATGTTTAAAAATTGATAGAGAATAAATAACCAATATGATCTAAATGTAAAGCAGAAATCAGCTAAGGACAGAGCTTTGCATGAGGGAGATACTCCTTAGTTTTCACTAAAATTAACAAAACTTAAGATATTGTAAGGTTCCGAATAGATTCGGCTTTTGGGTCAGCACCGAAGTACTGACTATTGGGCTGGTGAATACCCTCGGGGACTTGCAGTCCACCAGCAAATGGCATCGGCCCAGTGGTAACAAATATATAAATACCAAAGTTACTGTGGATTTCGTTTCTGCATATGCGCATTTCGACAACTTATGTCTCTTCAGTACAGATAAAATCTAAACGTTTGGAAGACCATAAATTTTAAATGTTTAAAAGTTTATTGTTTTCTTCAACTTTTTATAAAATAATGCAAATATTATGCACTTTCAATTCGTTATGACGTAAATATTGCATTTGATTACCTAAGTCTAATTATTTTCGTGGATTCAGTATATTTTAACATTTAAAAACTCTAATCAGCATAGCCATTAAAGACGACAGACAATCGGAATTATTCTAATTACATGTATGTCACATCCAAAGAATAGGATTTGTATCACATATATGTTTTGTTTTTTCAATATTGCAAACTTGTTAAGTTTTGAAAACTTGCATGAATATGAGATGTAATGGTATTGTTCAAACAGTCCACCAGTAAATACAATGCACATGTCGATAATAGTTGAAAAATCTTAATATGACGCCTAGGAGCGTAAATTTCATAACTTTATAGTTATAATCACTCAGTACCTAAAACATTAATTTTGAAAGATGATCAATAAATCTAATAACTAGTATAGCAAATATATTGAAAACTTTTTTGTGAACAATTACAAAATACCAAAGTTACTGTAAATTTGGTTTCTGTATGGCCATTTCGACAAGTTATGTCTCTCCAGTGCAGATAAAGTCTAAACATTTGGAAATCCATAAACGAGTTGATTTGGCACAAGACTGAAGATTTGGCTGCAGACGGATATGTGCAAAATCCCAGAAATATGAAAAAGAAAGCAAATGGTGTAAATGTCAAGGAGACAACATCCCATCTCCAGGTTAAAACGACTCAAAACAAAGCATCTAGGGGTCACCAAACGGTGAAGTTGAAACCATTTTTATAAGTGGATTAAACCCAACCAATATATATGCTCAACTTACATATGAAATATTTCGATTTGTATTTAGCGATTACATGGAATGAAACATGTGTTACTTCATCTGAGTGCGCTGGGAAACTCTTGTGCTATAACAGGGTCTGTAGCTGTGCCCTAGGCCATTTTTGGAGTGGCGCAGATTGTCTTTTGAGTAAGTATTTCTGAATATTAGTTGCTTCATTTTCAATTCTTGTCACCATTTCATGCTATATCTGACTTGCTAATTCTTTGAATGCACCATTCAATTTGAAACTTAAAGGGAGTAGTTGGATTGGTTAACATCGCGCGCTTGCTTTCTTTCTGTTATCTTTTGAAAATGTTGAAAGGTCGCATATCAAAGTGTCTGAATAGTGACTTCATTTCATTTGGACTTAGAAATATTTATATTTAGACCTTTCAAGAATCATTTATCTGCCACAAATATTAAGGAAAATATGAGTGTTATCATAATGGGTTTTGCTTCCTCATATGTCACTGACTTCCAGGTAATAAAATTTATGAATAAGATAATTATTAGTAATTTCCAAATAAGTTTGTGCTAATTTGTAGGGTATTCTAGGAAATGTGCACCAAATCCTTAATTTTGTCTACCAATTTCATAATGCTTAGGGATGTTCGCTGGTGAATTTAAAATAAATATAATTTAGAATAAGTGTTATCTTTTTCAAGAAAAACTTAAAAAGATTTTATTAAAAGTAAAAAAGTAAGATAGATTGCTGATGTCTTTTTTGAGATAAAAGTGATTACAGATTTGGTGGGAAACTGTTATGTCAATTATAAAATTATATGTTTTTTTTCATTTTCAATTTATTTCAATTGATTTAATTTACTTCAATGGCTTTTTATACAATCAAAGGTTTCACTATTTGTTAAAATTGCTAAGCTAACATTTTGTTGATCACTATATAGCAATGAAATAGGTTGTGGTTTTTAGTTATTTTAATCCATTACATATATATCAAATAATTTGTCATTAATTTTTGTTTCACATTTATTAACCATCAATTATTTATATCTTTGTTAGAGAA
>MJUU01056299.1:0-10067 GCA_002080025.1 Modiolus philippinarum
GGTTAACGGCCATTGTAGGTGTTTCCTGTTATCTTTCTTATATTAATAACTCACATTCTTTTACGTAATAGGGGATATCGAAAAGATATCCTGCTTTAAGTCGTTAAATAAGCTTTGAGATGTAGTGACCTGAAAGTTATATACATACTGACATCTCACTAATACTACATATATGTTGAGTCTTTACCAAACCATTGGGGAAGTTTTGAGTTTTATTTTTCTGTGGCAGTCTTTTTCCTGCAGACATCGCTCCTTGAGCTAGCCGGTAACAAGCACCCATCCTTCAAAATTTCGCATTGTCATTGGATAGTAGTCTACCTATGTTAGGTTTTTTTCGTATGTTAAATAATGCAATAGGGAAACGGGACAGAAAAAGGAAAGGTTTGCGATACCCATAAACCCGTTTATCCCTATCGCTGGCTTTTGCTCGAAATCAAGCTGTCCCGAGTTCCTTTTATTGTTTAAGTTTATCGTATTTGTGTGTTTTTAGTGTGTAATTCACTTGCAGATTGTAGCATGTTATTGTAACTTTCAGCCATTTTAGATGTTTCCTGTTATCCATTTGTTATTTCGTATATAAAACGCGATAGTCACAAAACCCTAGTTTTTGTGCAATACTATATATTCCGATCGAATATTACAGTTTTCGTGCGAGATACCTGTTATTTCTAACGGAAACTCTAGTTTTTGTGCAAAATACTAGGTATTCCGCGTTTTGTGACTATTGCGTGTCACATAATACCCTGGTATTTTGCATGGAAACCAAATTTTCGTGATGGTGAAAATTCTCCCAAAAATTTTGGTAAAACTTTATTTGCACCTTATTTACTGATCATATCAAATAAAAATTATTTGATTGAAATACAATTACAACTCACTTAATAAGTATGAGCTCTTGCCAGTGGTGTTCCATCATTTTGAGTACGAACATTTGTTAGTGTTCGTTAATTCGGCTCCAGAATTAAGAACACATCGTTTTGCGTCCGCCATTTTTTAAAGTCAATGCCATATCATAATGAGTTGATGTTTGAAATGGTTGCAGTGAAAGTTTAAAAGTACCGTGAATTATTTGGAAATGCAAATTTATAATTTTATTTACCAATCAAGATATAATAAAAAGGTTTAAAACAACCAATACAATTTTTTTTAACATTTTCAACTGAATTTCCCTATATTCAAATATGTCTGGACATTTTATCTCAAGTTTTACCTGTATGAAACCATATATTTTCCGAAAGTGGCATATGTACATCATATAAACATTTAAGCATACCTTTAAAGCCTTCCAAGGCAGTTATACACCATCTATAAATATATCTTATAACAGCTGAAAATTGCACATTAATTGTATACCGTAAAAGCCCCTATGAAAAGTATTCAAAGGATTATTCTAATAAATTTACTTTGGCCTCAAAAATAAGCTCGATATAGCAATGTTCAAACAGGTGTATCATTTATTTCATTCCAATATATAGTTATAAAGGCACAAGAATGAAAATTCATATTAAGATTCTAAAAGGGCTATTTTCACATTTGTTCTAAGCTCTGGTCGGCTGAATTGATGATTTGACACCTGAATGGAGGGTAATAACAAAATTACCGAACAGAGTGGTCAAGAGCCGAAGTCCCAAATCAGGTGGAAACCACCGGAAAATTGTCGACCGCAATGGTCCTGACTTGGTACAGGCATTTCAAAAGAAACGGTAGGTTAAACCGGTTTTATGGCATGCCAAACCTCCCCTACAATTGCGGCAGTATCCGGTAGCAACTCAACAGCAATTGCTATTGAAAGGTCATACACAGTTAAAAGAGTTAAAAAAAGAATCTTGAATCAGAGTTCGGACCGAAATTTCAAAATTTTGCACAAGGGGCTGATATTTATTAAAAAAACTTTTTTTAATGATTGTATGAGACGGAATTTTTTGAAGCCTTGATTAATAGGGCGGTCACGGAGGTCACTATGTCTAATGAGAAAGTCTGTATAATTTGTGCTAGCTCTCGCGTTACGAATCACTGTGAAACTGGGATATTACTGACGATGCTAGGGAAATTGATAACTTTGAAATTAAAATCGTCCGTTTTGATGTTAATTTTACTTAAAAGATCATCTAACAATCTTTGTACTATCAGTACATTGATTGAATGTATTGTGTCAGATAGTAGTCTTCCTATGTTAGGTTTTATTCGTATGTTAGATAATACAATAATGAAACGGGACAGAAAAAAGAAAGGTTTGCGATACCCATAAACCGGTTTATCCCTATCGCTGGCTTTTGCTAGCGCCGGTTCGAAATCCAGCTGTCCCGAGTTCCTTTTATTGTTTAAGTTTGTATTATTTGTGTGTTTTTAGTGTGTAGTTCACTGGCAGATTGTAGCATGTAATTGTAACTTTCAGCCATTATAGATGTTTCCTGTTATCCATTTGTTATTTCATATATAGCACGCGATAGTCACAAAACCCTAGTTTTTGTGCAATACTATGTATTCCGATCGAATATTACAGTTTTCGTGCGAGATACCTGTTATTTCTAACGGAAACTCTAGTTTTCGTGCAAAATACTAGGCATTCCGCATTTTGTGACTATTGCGTGTCACATATTACACTGGTATTTTGCATGGAAACCAAATTTTCGTGATGGTGAAAAATCTCCCAAAAATTTTGGTAAAACTTTATTTGCACCTTATTTACTGATCATATCAAATAGAAATTATTTGATTGAAATACAATTACAACTCACTCAATAAGTATGAGCTCTTGCCAGTGGTGTTCCATCATTTTGAGTTCGTCATTTGTTAGTGTTCGTTAATTCGCGCCAGAATTAAGAACACATCGTTTTGCGTCCGCCATTTGTCTGTAAAGAACGGAGTTTATAGACATTTTCTGTTTAGACATTTTTTTAAGTTAATGCCATATCAGAATGAGTTGATGTTTGAAATGGTTGCAGTGAAAGTTTTAAAAGTACAGTGAATTATTTGGAAACGCAAATTTATAATTTCATCTACCAATCAAGATATAATAAAAAGGTTAAAAACAACCAATTCAATTTTTTAAAATTTTCAACTGAATTTCCCTATATTCAAATATGTCTGGACAATTTATCTCAAGTTTTACCTGTATGAAACCATATATTTTCTGAAAAATGGAAATCAACATCATATAAACATTTAAGCATACCTTTAAAGCCTTCCAAGGCAGTTATACACCATCTATAAATATATCTTATAACAGCTGAAAATGGCACATTAATTGTATACCGTAAAAGCCCCTATGAAAAGTATTCAAAGGATTATTCTAATAAATTTACTTTGGCCTAAAAATAAGCTCGATATAGCAATGTTCAAACAGGTGTATCATTTATTTCATTCCAATATATATTTATTAAGGCGCAAGATTGAAAATTCATATTAAGATTCTAAAAGGGCTATTTGCACATTTGTTCTAAGCTTCTAAGCTCTGATTGGCTGAATTGATGATTTGACACCTAAATGGGGGGGGGGGGGGGGGAGGTAATAACAAAATTACCGAACAGAGTTGTCAAGAGCTGAAGTCCAAGAGACAAAAAGACAACTCAGGTGGAAACCACCGGCAAAATTGTCGACCTCAATGGTCCTGACTTGGTATAGGGATTTCAAACGAAACGGTGGGTTAAACCGGTTTTATGGCATGTCAAACCTCCCCTACCATTGCGGTAGTGTCCGGTAGCAACTCAACAGCAATTGCTATTGAAAGGTCGTACACAGTTAAAAGAGTTGATAATCCCAGTACTAGGTAAAAAAGAATCTTGAATCAGAGTTCGGACCGAAATTTCAAAATTTTGCACAAGGGGCTGATATCTATTAAAAAAACTTTTTCAATGATTGTATGAGACGGAAATTTTTGAAGCCTGGATTAATGGGGCGGTCACGGAGATCACTATGTCCAATGAGAAAGTCTGTATAATTTGTGCTAGCTCTTGCGTAACGAATCACTGTGAAACATACACTCCTTTAGCAGGAGAAGCTGGGATATTTATGTCGATGCTAGGGAAATTGATAACTTGGAAATTAAATAGTCCGTTTTGTCGTAAATTTTACTAAAAAGATCATCTAACAATCTTTGTACTATCAGTACTTTGATTGAATGTATTGTCATAAATATCGTTTCTGTTTTCTTCTAAACTAGATCTTAATGCAATATATTTACAGCAGCAACAACTACTGTGAAAGAGTATTAGAAATATAGATGGTTTCAATGTAGTGGCACATTTCTTTTTATGTTCACTACATCATCACATACACGCATCAACTGTTAGCCAAATAATGATGAAGAATAAAATCAAGTTCAAATATTTTAATTTAAATGTGGTACTATCATACATACATATACATGCCTTTACTTTTTATAAAAAAACACAACAATTAAACTCCTTATAAAAATTTACACATTTGTTGGCATCAAGGTGACAAAAACTTTACCAATAGGAAAAATGAAAGGATATGGAGTAAATGTACATGCGACAAAAGCGCACACGTTACATAGAAAACTACAGTTTATCAAGGACAGGGCTTTTATTCCTGTCTACATCTTGATGTCGCCTGAGGGTCTTCAACAACTAGAGGTGAACAAAATTCACCCCCTCAAGCGAGACCAAGAAGGCCCCTAGCGTGCACTTAAGCGGTATTCTTGGCAAAAATTATATCAGGGTCACTCCCTTGCTCCCCACCCGCCATGGAGTACCAACTTGGGCGATGCTCAGGGTTATCCAGCTGAAAGCACCAGGGTTACAAGAAGAGAATAAAATGTTGAGCAACATCGATCGCAGCTAAAATATGTAATTGAAGCAACACATGTCGGGAGCGGTCAATGGGAAAAAGGTAAAAGTCTGATTGCTACAAAATATCTAACACGACTAAATACACCATTGATAAAATGTTTTAAGTATGGACCTTAACAATTTTTTACATCAGGTTTTAAAAAAGGTAATTATTCTTTGTTCTATGCGCTCCTACTCTAATATACGTTCGAGACATATAACTTATATTAATTTCCCCTATGAACCATACATGAATTCAAGGGAGAAAACTGACATAATGTACACAGTAGGGTTCGGTCAGTCCATCACATCTATAAAAAAATCCCCAACAAACTTCATTAACTAGCTCTTTCGACTTATGATTTTTTGTTGCTTAAAAAGTAAGTGACAACTTAACCGTCAGTCTAAAACGAACAAAAAATGAACAACACGGACCCACTAAAAACATAGGTGAGATCAGGTGCACCGGTAGAGTAAGCATCTTCTGCTTCTTATAAGACACCCACCGTATTGAACATATCAAATCCGGAAGAGCAAAAACAAACTGTCTGTTGTCATCTTGGAAACAGATATCCTATAGCGGCCCATAAGATCGTGATGTCGACATTCAAACTTCTGTAGTGATGACTTTGGGTAACATACCCTTGCTTAAGTAGCCTATTTGTAAGTAACCGAGCTCTATCAAGGTCGTCAATGTATCGACCACAGATCCTTGAGTACCGAATGAGTTGTGGAATGTAAACTACATATGCCTGTGATTTTTAAATGTTGCTACAAAGGAAAGGGAAGTTGACTTTTGGAAAAGTAAAGTCATCGCGTTTGTCATACAGCCTAGTTTGTAGTATACCTCTGTTGTCAATTTCAAGGTGAAGGTTTAGGAACGAGGCAAAGAAAGGGTAACAGAAAAATAACAAAAAATTCAATTACAGGCCACAAGTCCCATCTTCAAGTGAATTCCTCAACAAAAACACAAATGAAAGACAAAAATAAACGACGATAGAAACTGGAGACAGTCAGGGGTTCTAACGGCACTAGCTATTCTGTTTCACTACAGTATAATGAAAACACGAATAAATCTAAAAATGGGAGACTTCTCACCACAAGTTGACTATCTTTTAAATAAAGGATTGTCGCTTGCTCAATAAGCCTATTGTCTGCTGATAAAACACTGTGGTACTTGAAAGGAAATCAAACATGATTAGGACATTCACGAAGATAACTCCTTTTCTAAATGAACGAGGATTTCGGCCGCAACAAGCAACCCCTAATAATACTGAAATAGTGTACAAAGCTTCAAAGCTTCACAAGAATGCATGAAGTTAAATAGAAATTGACTGAAGTTGTGAAAGGCCTTAACTTTGACCTAATACCACCATCTTTGTAATCTATCGATCATTTTTACAAATTTCATTTAAATCTATTCATATCCTTTCGTAAAATATTGAATACAGGAGTTTGTCTTTTTTTGCAGTGTGGAGTTGGTAAAACAATTCCCCGTGGTAGAGATGTATGCTATTTATTTTTCTTAGATATGGTGTACTTGTACATGAGATTATATCTCATGTGTGCACTTTCTTTAATTACTATTATCTAAATTTATGTAAATTCTAAAACCGAAGGACTAACTCCCTCCATCGTAGTTTTGTCCTTAGCTATATTTAATATTACTGATTATTCGGGTTTCGTTTGGTTTGATCTATTTTAAACATTTTTTGAAATTATGGATTTCCTTTGTTTTGATTCTTGTTAAAGAAAATAAATACTTAGCATTTTTTTATACTTAGTATTCACTTCTTACCTTTGTACAGCAAGAGTTATACCTATCACTACATCCACTGTCAGTAGGAAGACAGTCAGAACTGGTAGTCTGTATTTGATAGAAGTGTTATAAAGTGGAACAGTGTTTTCCATTTTCTTATATTGTTTACCAAAAAATAAGAAAAAATCCAAACCAAAACAAACAAACAATAAATTCCAATTTTCCAAACTTTTTAGCACTTCCATAGTCAGTTGTACGAGGCATATTATAAGAATTGTTTTCCATTACTCGAAAAAGTTTATAACATCAGTTCATGACTAACGTGAAAAGACTATTTACCAAGACCGGAAGAAGGACCAATTTTTATAAAAAGTATATGCAGGGGTAAAACCAGAAACCCGAAAATATAAGCATGATTCATTTGTTACATAGTTTTATAATTATATTTAAACAGATAGATGGCTTGTATATTTTGTTTTTGTTTTTGTCTTCCAAAAATGGCATATATTTATCCACGAGTCCCTAATTACTAATATTTTATATTTAGCATTTTTTTTTACCATGAACGTACCTTTCAAGCATTTTTAAATTTGCTGTAATTGATTATATATTGCCAACGTAATTCAATTAAGATCTTTAACTACTTAGTTAGGTAATTTGTAAACATGTATAAATAATCAGCTTTAAATATATATAATTCAATTTTTCAAAAATACCAATATCGGCTTTTCACAACAGGTATGCAATATATATATATATATATATATTCTGCTGAAGTGAAATATCCAGGTAAATCCTGCAATTTGATTGGTTACCTTGACAGGGGATACGAGACCGTATCCCCGTGGTAGCAAAATCACAATTTTTACACGCTTTTAATAGAAACATTATAGCACTTCTAGCAGAATATAAAAGTTATTCAGGCTTCACAGGGGATACGGGTTCATATTCCCTGTCTGTGCCCTATATCCCCTTCGCCTGACGGCTCAGGGGATATAAAACACAGACAGGGAATATGAACCCGTATCCCTTGTGAAGATTCCCGAATAACATATAATATAACATAATTATAACCACACTCTAATCTAAACTGAAAATTTACGCATAGTAAGGTAAAGCTGCAAAGGTGGAAATGTATATTTCCAATTGCTAAATTAACAGTAATGATTTACATCATTATTAAGCTATTGACATCAAAAAATCCAGCAGGAGGCGAGTTGGATTCGAACTCAAACCCCTTTTGCAACATCCACATAACAGTCTCCAATTCGTCAACAACTCAACCAAACCACGGACACGTCTAAAAATGTGTTGGTTGAGCTGTGTCCTTTGTAGGCGGACTCCAAAATACACAATGCAGAGTAGAAATTAGACGAGAAGAAGGAATGGTGGCAACAGTAATGATATCAGTGACAGGAAGGATATCAGTGACAGATAACAGTGTTGCAAGCAGCTCTCGCTATACATATAAATTATAATATTTGTATAGCAAGGTAAGCTACAAAGGTGGACATGTATTTCTCTAATTATTATGCTGTTCTCGTCACTTTCATCCATAGGAGACCAAAGTGTTCTCCAACATGTGCAAAAATTGATTGCGATTTCATTGAATATTGAAAAAGTCACAAACTTAAATTCAAAAAGCAACATATACATTAGATACACTTAATTTGACTCTAAATCATTGTAACAAGTAATTACTCGAAGCATACGTTGTTTATTGGTCTTGAATCACCTATGAAAGCTTTGTTGTTGTTGATTTCCATATAATGTAAATTTAATTTCTGGTGATGTCACAGTATTGATTGTAGAAGGCCCATGACGGGGTAGAAACTAAAAATCATGAAAATGTCATTAGCTTCAAAATTAGAGAAACAAAATCTATCAATTACAAGTCGTTGATTATCAAAGTTCTACTGTCTCAAGGGTTAAACATAAAAGTTCTCACCAAAGCTTGAACTTTTACAGTTTAACCCTTTGGACAGTAAAACTGCGATAAACAAAGACCTGAAAGGATAGATACTATATATTATATATTAATAATAATAATATATTCCCGAATGCCAACAGTGATGATAAACATTTTTTAAAACTATTGACATCGGAAAATGTAACAGGTAGGTGACTTCCATCTAAAAACAATCCACCTATACAGTAGCCAGTACGCCCGGCACCTGAATAGGTTTTCAGGGGCTTTGGCTACAGAGCTGCCGGGCGCGTCCCCAGGTGGTGGATAGGGGAATGCCCTGTCTTTGCGGGGTAGTCAGGTCATAATACGGAAAGCCTGNGTCTGGCGTCATTGTTTTTGTGTCTAACGTCATTGTTTTCTGTGTTCTCGTTTTTGCCCTGTCTTTGGACTTCGATTTTTGTAAATATCACCCCTTTGTTCCTTCGGTATTCTACTGCCGTTGTTACAAGTCGTTGATTATCAAAGTTCTACTGTCTCAAGGGTTAGACATAAAAGTTCTCGCCAAAGCTTCAACTTTTACAGTTTAACCCTTTGGACAGTAAAACTGCGATAAACAAAGACCTGAAAGGATAGATACTATATATTATATATCAATAATAATAATATATTCCCGAATGCCAACAGTGATAAACATTTTTAAAACTATTGACATCGGAAAATGTAACAGGTTGGTGACTTCCATCTAAAAACAATCCACCTATACAGTAGCCAGTACGTCAGATATATTGAGACCCTACTCTGTATAACTGAATCTACAAACTCAAAATATATATTCAAAAATTTCTGTCTGATTTTTGGTCAAATTTACTGTGAGTAAGGCTTTTATTGTTTCACTTCATAAAGTTCAACTAATTAAAAAGGAAATTGAACATAGTATATGTCATGCAGAAAATATCAAACAAAAGCCTTAATCACAGTAAAATTTGAATTTTTTTAGAAGACATTTCGACATATAAGTATCTTCAGTGCAGACAAAATTCAAATATTTGAAAGACCAAAAATCAGACAGAAATTTTGGTATATATATTTTTAGTTTGTAGATTCAGTGTAATTACAGTAAGTCCAACTATCCAATGCTCTAGATTTTTTTGAGAAAAAAAATAAGGCAATTCAGCTGTAGAACACTATTACTGAACATAGCAGAAGACCGATCATCTTGAACACAGAAATAAAAAAATATTTATCTTGAAGTCTAAAGTCATTTGAACTCTTCTTCATCTGTTTTTCAAAATAAGCAACATCCGGACGCACTGTCATTTTATATTCCTGTGGCAGAGACATATTTTACTGATATAAGTTGTTTTACAGTACTTCAGCTCTTTTTTTTTCTTTTCCTATCCTGATTGATCTTACTTGATTAATTTAATCTATTTAGGTATTATTTAATGATTATTATACTTCACAGGTTTGACAGTTTCTACTATGGAACGCCATTACTGCCTTATGTTAGAATTTCTTTATCATGGTGAGAGTTTTCATTATGATGATGAGAGTTTTCTTTATTATGATGAGAGTTTTCATTATGATGATGAGAGTTTTCTTTATT
>MJUU01056300.1:35645-46254 GCA_002080025.1 Modiolus philippinarum
TCTCTTTCACATGAAAATATGGCTTTTTTTTAAACGCAAGAATTAGCACCATATTAGTAAATATTTTGAATACATATAAAATATAGGTCACAAATCGTATTGGCCATAATACAAATTAGAAAAACTCATAATTTTGTCAAGTTACTTAATCATAGAAAATATGGCACAGTATAATTATATATCACACATGAAATGAACATTCAAGATCTTTATGCTGTTCTATAAATATACATTACACCATAAGATCCCATTCATTACCATATTTTATCTACCAGAAATTCTTAAGTTAATGTGCGAGGCTTGCCGAACCTTTCAAAATTTTAAATTTTACCTGAGTTGATAAAATATGGTAATAATGGCAATAAAGTGGTGTAATATTTTTCTCTAATTATAAATGATAAAAACATAGAACTGTATTCCAAATAGATTTGGCAGGAAATAGCAAGGGACTTTATAAAAATTATTTAAAAAAATCAGAGCCAATGTAAACTAGACATCTTTATACAAATATGATGTTATACAGAAGTTGATAGAAAATTGAATTTATATAAAATTGTATGAATTGCCATATTTTTGGATTTTTTCCCTTTTATCCATTGTTGCTTCTGTATTTGTTCGTTGATGTAAATATTCCATTTGAAATTAACATAGTGTTTTTGTGCACTGAGGATATAGTGTTTTGTTGTACATTTGATGAATATCTCAGTCATGGATATAAATCTGTGTTGTGAAGGTAAAAAAGCTATCACAAAAAATGAGTATAGTTTAATATTCCTGAGTAATCATGCCAAATATCAATTATGTTTTTGAAGATAATCTGTTCCCCAAAAAATCATGTTATTCCTTGCCTTAGAGAAAAATCTAAAATCAGTATAATCAAAGGTAGCACTACCATTAATTAATTTGTTAGCAAGCTGATATACGTATGTCCATAATGAATAGTAAGGCAATGCTAGGAAAACAAGACATCAGTATTTTAACATCAAGAATTCCTTTTTCACAAATTATCATGAAGAAATTTGTATATTTAAGCAATTATTTAGTGACCAATTATCATTTTAGACAAAATATTTTCAAAATTTACACTAAATAAAGGGCTACGCAGAGCTCGGCATGATATGACAGCAGCATGTCGACCACTGAAATTTGAACAAGTGTAGATTAAAGTGAATTTGGACAAGTAACGAGCTTAACAATAATTTGATGGACACAAAAAAGGACTTGACACAGTCATTAGCTGGACACAAATTAAGGGAAAAAAATCAACCTTTTGACCCATTATTGATAAATAACAGTAAGGGCTATGCAATATCTGTTGACTACCAACTAAAAGCTTACGTCAAGAGAAAACAAAAGAAAAAAATCCCATCAAAATCTGATGAAAAATAAAGACTTCACATTTTTCTGAAAGTTGAAATTTTGGCCCCTATGACCCCTTATAGCTTGGAAACAACAAACGCTATGCCAAATCTATTGACATAACCTGAACCCTTACAATGAGAGGAATCCAAAGAGAAAAATCCCATCAAAATCAGATGGAAATTGAAAAATTTAGGTAAATTCTGCATGTGGGCAATTTTGGCCCTGTTTGGTCCCTCATATTTCAGAAAGGAAACAAGTAATGGAAAATATGATGGTGTAGTGCTATTCTAATTTTTCATAAGAAATCTATTGCAAAANTTTTTTAAAAACGGGTGGGGCAACAATGACCAAAACTGAGCCAAACCTTCCTTTTGTACCAAAGAACATTATTTTAAAATTTCATAAGGATTGATCTACTGGAACTAAAGTTATTGACCAAAAACTAAAGTGTCTACAGACGACGACGACGACAATGACGCCGACGACAACGACGACGACGAAGACGACGACAGCACCATACCAATATCCGACCGCAAAAATTTTTGCGGTCATATAAAAAAAATTAAAATCAGACTAAAAACCAAAAAAAATGAATTTTTTTTTAAATTCACCCCTTTTTGGGCCCAATTTATCTCATAAACGATACATGCCATGTGAAATCCTTTGTCATGAAACTAATTGGAAATTTCATGAGGAGTACACTGAAAGAAATCACATAAAAAAAACATAAAAAAATAACAATTCTACAGTCAAACATGTGAAAACGCCCAATTTAACCACTTTTTGGCTCTTATTCCTGAAGGGCCAAGAAGGTGAAATTATTACCAGACCTTGAACATTTGCCAAGAAACATCATATTAAAATTTTAAATTCATCTTTCCACTACAACCAAAGTTTTGCTGTCCACAGACATGAAAATACCCAATTTAACCCATTTTTGGCTCCTATTTCTAAAACGGGCAAGACCAGGAACTTGAAATTAATACCTGGGCTTAAGCTTGTGGCAAGACACCTCATATTAAAATTTTAAAATGATCCTTTCACTTGAACCTGTATGCAAAGTTTGATGACTCGACCCTTCACAGCTACCAAGATATATACCTACATGCGGACATGACCTTCATATGTTTTTATGTGCTATTATTTGCTTCAAAAGGATAAGGCATTATAGAATATTTGTTCCAACAGAACAAATAGTAAAGTATCTGTTCATAAAGGAATAAATGTTACATAATTATTGTTACAAAAGGAAGAAATTCTATGTATGTCAATGTTTATTATATTTGTTCCTATAAGGAACAAATATATATGTTGACTATGCCAGGGCATATCAGAAGTGTAAAATATGATTTTCAAAAAAAGACTGTCATAACTTCAATTCACGAGCCTCATAATGTTATTACTGTGCCTTAATTCTCAATCTATAACAATAAACATAGGTAATCAACTATTACAAAGTTCCCCTCGTTATGGCACATGGCCAGGGTGCTCATTTACCATTACCACCCCTAATACATATATACAAAGGCTAGATGATCCTACCATGTACAGTAACCGAGACCTGAATTCGGACATAAACTTGAATGCAAGTCAATCATGTGGAAAATATAGGTTAAAGTGATCTAATTTTGCCTGAATGCTGACCTACCGCCAAAGATGCATGCACATGCAAGGTTAAATGACCCTACCATGTACAGTTACTTCTATCTTAACTTGGACGTAAATTTGTATGTAAGTCAATCATGCAGAAAATATAGGTCAAAGTGACCTGATTTTGCCTGGATGCTGACCTACCCCAAAAGATGCATGCACATGTCAGGTTAGATGATCCTACCATGTACAGTTTCTTAGATCTGACCTCGGACGTAAACTTGAATGTTAGTCGATCATGCAGAAATTATATGTCAGAGTGACCTAATTTTGCCTGGATGCTGACCTACCGCCAAAGATGCATGCATATGCAAGGTTAGATGATCCTACCATGTACAGTTACTCAAATCTGAACTCGCACGTGAACTTGAATGTAAGTCAATCATGCGGAAAATGTAGGTCAAAGTGACCTTATTTTGCCTGGATGCTGACCTACTGCCAAAAATGCATTCATATGCAAGGTTAGATGATCCTACCATGTACAGTTACTATGATCTGAACTCGGACGTAAACTTGAATGTAAGTCAATCATGCGGAAAATGTAGGTCAAAGTGACCTAATTTTGCCTGGATGCTGACCTACCATCAAAGATGCATGCACATGCAAGGTTAGATGATTCTACCATTTACAGTTACTGAGATATCAACTCAAACCTAAAATTAAATGAAAGCCAGTTTAGCGAAAAATATAGGTCAAAGAGACCTAATTTTCTTGGAGGCTGTGAGATAGCCCAAGATACATCTGTACACAAAGTGTGATGACCCTACCCTTCATAGTTACCAAGATATATACCTAAATGGGGATGCGGAAGAAGACGTGGATGCAGACGCCGGGGTACTCCAATAGTCCTCCTCAACTTCGTTGAGGCGCACTAACAAGAGGCTCTCAAGAGCCTGTATCGCTCACCTGGACCATGGACAATACATAAATTAAAATAAACTTCTATGTTAAAGGGTCTCATTTTCAAACTATGTAAACAACCATTTATGTTATATGATCAAACTATTTTCCCTATTGCCTGCCATCTTGGATAAGGATGGATCTGCAGGACACAATTTTAAGAAAATTAAGTGTTGTGCCAAAGTTTATTTCCAATTGGACAAATGGTTTTAAAGAAAAAGACCTTTGAATGTACTCCAATATTAAACTATGTTTCCCATTGGTAGCCAATTTGCATAAGGTGCAGACTTGAGGGACATCTGTTTTGAAGGGGACCATCTAAGATGTATTGTGATTAAGTTTTATTCTAATTAGCAAAGTTGTTTCAGATAAAAAATTCTTTATGTGCTCTTTCCATACAGTCCAGTAATAAATTAAGCTCCCCGCAGATGGCAATGTTGGATGATATATAGGCACCAAAGTCACAATACTTAGTCAGCACCTCATAGCATCATACATGCCATGTAGTAATCAAGTCCATCTGTGGTTCTCAAGGTTAATGTCATCACTTGATCATTAAAACATTAAAGGCTTTATTTAACAGAAATCATGCAGGCTATGAGGCCAAGAAACTGCTTGTTAATTCATGTCAGCAAAGCACATAGTAAAGTCGCCAATCAAATACATCCCTGTAAGACAAAATATCTTATATAGAAAAATAATTGTAACATATAATTAGGTAAAGATTAAGAAAGTATTTTTGCAAAAAATTGTAAAAATTTGTACAAAAACACTGTTTTTGCTCTTAATTATAAATAAAAATAATTGTTTTAACAAAGCTATAGCAGCGAATTTCTCTAAAGCTTAAAAGAGAAAAGTTAAAGAAGATTTGAACACAGAATTTAAAGGGAAATAACCAATAAACCATATGGCATTGGAAAAAAAAAAAAAAAAAAATTGGTGAAAATCAATCAATAACTCCTACACAGGCCTTTGGATTTTCTTCAAAATTTCAGAGTATGTATATCTTGATATGCTGAACTTTATTCCAATTTACACTTCACCTCTATCTGTTGCAGTTTTTGAAATAAAAAATAAAATATGCATAAATTTTGAAAAATTTACGGAAAAAGGGCTATAACTCTAAGATGGGTTTCCGATTTTCTTCATAATTGCACAGCAGATAGATCTTGGCATTCTGAACAATTTTACTCCATGTCAGATTTTTGATATCTGCAACAGTTTTCGAGTTATTTGCCAAAAACAGCAATTTACCCCTATGTTCTATTTTTAAAACAGCGGCCATGCTGTTTGGCCCTTGGACTAACTGAACATATTTTTTAAACTACATACCCTGGTGATGAGAGAGGCCAAGTTTGGATTAAATTAGCCCAGTGGCCGACGGACGGACGGACTCCAAGTGATGGCAAAAGCTCACCCTAGCATAGCCAGGTGAGCTAAAAATGTTAGAGCTCACACAATTTTGAAGACAGAATCAGTTAAAAAACTGTTAAAAAAAATATATAATTTGAAAAGGAATCATAATTTGTTGTTCGCAGAAGACATTAATCACACAGTTTCAAAGGAGCAGTTCGAACAATTTGTTTCAGGAGTTTATGTAGGACAAATTTCTCAAGAATAATGGTATGAAAAGTTCCTGTGGAAAAATTAAAAATTAATTTCTTAAATGACAATAAACTTTCATCAAGTTTACCTGAGTGGTTTCATAGGAGTTTTGTCAATAACATACCTTTCACAACTTGCTGCATATAGGTTTAATAATTAAAAAAAGCTTTAAAATTTGGTTATTACATAAATTTTCCTTCATCTTTTTTTTTTCTGTTTTTTGAAAGGGATTTTTTTCATAAGCAATTAAACTTTCAAACATAAAAATAATATGGAATGTCTATACTTCACATTATACAAACTTGAGCTGTCGGCAAAGCCAGACTAATACCCCCCACAACTGCATTTGAGTACCAAGGCATTTCATTTTGAAATTTGACCTTCAACCACATGGTAATTGGAAAGGTCAAAGTCAAGGTCAGAGTGACCTAAATTTGGAACACGACACATTGCCTTCCCATGATGCATCCACACACCAAGTTTGATAATCCTAGGTCATACATGTGATAGCTCCCGGATCCTGCGGGAGTCTCCCGTTTTTAAGACCTGAAATTTGTCTTCACGGATTTGGCTGTAAAACTCCCGTATTTCAGTTGTTGAAAATAATGTGAAAAGTAAACTGTTGTGTACCCTATAGTGCCTGTCAATCAGTTGCGCTTGGTTGATTTCTCATTGAATTTCAAGGTAATTAATGATATTTTGTTGTTTTAGATAATCACAGGTGTCATTTATAGCCTCCAGCAACATGGCCATGATTTTGTTTTACGAGTCACCATGTTTACATAAGTCAGAGTGCCATGTGAAAGCCCAGTTAAGGAATTTATGACATGTAATACACATATATTAAACAATAAACTAATTGTTTAATGTTATAAGCCCTGGTAGTCACAATTTCAAGAAGTAAAACGGATAAACCAGGTCAAAACTTCGAATGGTTCAATTAGGCAATTGATGTCCAGAGTTATTTCCCCTTATAGTATGTAAATCATAGACCAAAAAAACTTTCCGGTGTTACCTTTACTTAAAATCATCTATCAATTCTTCAGAAATGAAAAGTTACATCACTTTTAAGAATTTTTATTGGATTTTATTATATATTGTTTAAATATTTGCAAATTTAAAAATATTAGTATACTCAATGAAATAATATTAAAAATATTTATATAAAATAATCCCAATGAGATTCTTTTAACAGAATTGTGATAAATAGATGTAATATGAATTAATTTCTTTTCATCCCTGAGCTTGCTGATCTGGTTAATACAAAAGGGAAGGAGAAAGAGTTGAAACAATACATCTCTCTCCATTGAGAACTGGTATTGCATTTGATAAGCAGTTGACTAATAACCATAGTGAATCATAAAAATATGGTTCATGTTTGATCTACTCATATAACACACTATTAGAACCATCGAAGAGTAAAAATCGGTCGCTAAAATTGACCTGAAAAAATCTCCCTCATTGACCTCCCAATCTCCTGGTTTTTGGAGGGAGATCTCCTGCATTGGCATCCTGACCTTATCACATGTATGCTAGGTGCTACGGTTCAAAAGTTCTGCTCCGGACATGAAATGCACATGGTTTTACTATCATAAAGGTCAAAGGTCATAGTCAAGGTCACAGTAACCTAAATTTGGTACGTGACACGTCGCCTTCCCATGATGCATCCACACACCAAGTTTGATAATCCTAGGTGCTTAGGTACAAAAGTTCTGCTCTGGACACGAAATGCACATGGTTTTACTAACATAAAGGTCAACGGTCAAAGTCAAGGTCACAGTGACCTAAATTTGGTATGCGACACATCGCCTTCCCATGATGCATCCACACACCAAGTTTGATAATCCTAGGTGCAAATTACAAAAGTTATGCTCCGGACACAAAAGGGGACGGACGGACATACGGACAGACAGACATGGTGATTCCTATATACCCCCAAACTTCGTTTGCGGGGGGTATAATAATTAAAGTTAATATCAACAGCCTAAAATGTTTACCTATGGATGTTCCAAGAAGCATGAATGAATATCAAATCGTACATAAATTGAGGATTAAAAATGGCAGTTTATGTCTGTATTACCCTATGGTTCAAGAAATAAATTATTAAATGAACTGATACATTTCACATTAATTTATGGCTTTAGGCTGGTGCACTAATATTGAAGAAAGGAAGTGTTCAACAAGCAGCTTGCATGTAGGTAAATTATAAGCATTTACAAGTATTAACACCATCAACAGACTACATAGTAAACATCCATTATTAATCATTGATATGTATTGATTTCCACTAAATACATCCATGAAACACATATAAAACAAGTAAATTCTTATTAAAAACATTAAAGAAATATAATTTTATATGGCACGCTTATAATTTATCACTCATGTCCTTATAAAACAAGTTTTACAGAACGTTTCTCCAGACAGGTTGTCCAGTAACTCATTTCACATTTTCACACAAAATATTCACTATCACATGACCTCACACAGAAGGTCCGCAAGAGGTAAAAAAATATATACGCTGTGTCAGATAAATTTTCTATTTTTATTTTTTAATTCCTCTAAAATTTAAGCAATTAAAATTTTTCAAAACAATTTTACAGTAAAGGCACTTGATACTTATTCTTAATTCTAGGACAAAGATTTTGACTATAGGAAATGCCTTTTGATACTTTGATTTTGTTTTATCCTGCAATGGCCGATTTAATAGATGAATAAGACCCTACAAATATTTGTTTCCGTATTTGTAGAGTAGGCTGGTAACCAGGTCACAATTTTGAAAGAAGAAAAGACGGGGGACTGGTTTGAAAACCTCAATTCTTTGATGTCACTGTGTAAATTCACCAATGACGTCACAGATTGAACCAAAATGGCTGAAGTTGTTTACTTTCTAGTCATCCTGCTTCACTAGGAAAAAACATTTTATACAGTATCATAATGATTGCAGGATAAAAAAACATACACACATAGTCGTTAAGTATAAAATTTATTTGTACTCACTGCGATACAGGTAAGAAATGCTTGATAAACCTCACAATTCTAACTGTTTCTCAAGCTCATCAAATAAATTTTATATTTTCAGATAACGTACATATATTGCATAAAACCAAAAAATATAAATAAAAATAAAATATATAAATAGACAATAAATTAAAAAACTATTTTTTACCAGTTACATTTGATGAAAAATTAAAATGAAGGGCTACGCCGAGCGCAGCATGATACGACCGAAGCATGTCGACCACTGAAATTTGAACAAATGTAATTTAAAGTAAATGAGAACACAATAAAAGGCTTGACACAGTTATAAGATGGACACAATAAAGAGCTTAACACAGAAATTAGGTGCACACAAACTACGGAAAATAAAAATCAACTTTTTGTTCCAAAATAGCTCTGGAACCATATGAGCTATGCAAAGTCTGTTATCTCACACCTGAAAGCCTACTACAGAAGAAATACAATGAAAAAATCCCATTGAAATTTGATGACAAATAAAATTTTTCATTAATTTGCATATTTGTAATTTTGACTATGTTTGGCACCTAATAGCTTGGAAACTGTAAGAAATATTTGATGGCATACTACTAAAAGCTTGTGTCAAGAGGAATTCAAAGAAACAAACTCCACTAAAATCAGATAATCAAAGTGCTTGAAGCACTTAAAGGTATCTTTGCTACTGATATACCTGGTTTATATTGGGTTCAGTGCTTGTGCCTGTGGCTGTACACAGACTGCACATTCAATTATCTGGCAGTATAAAATAAAACATGACCATAAATTACAATCAACATTGGATAAAATATCAAATTCTTTCTTAAGATACATTTGCATCATACAAGAAAACTCTTAAATTACAAATTTCAACAGTGAACATATTAATTTGGTCTGAAGGAAGGCATGAGAAATTTAATTGTTTTTAAACACTTTCACTTCTTGTTAGACGATCATTTATCACCAACTGTAAAAAAAAGTTGTTTTTTTTAATAATGCTATTATTTCACTATTTTTCAATAATGCTGTTTTAATTTTTGAAAGGACTACAACCAATGCCCTCAAGAGATCTAGTCACAAGGAAATATTAAAATACTTAAAATTTGTTCAGTATCTGAGTCAGATGAAGTGAGGCCAGTCTGATAAAGATTAACATTTTTTTCATGTAAAAAGTTAACAGAAGATATTTAATTGTACCTGCACATGCATTTTCTTTACTACACAGTGGAATTGAAATTTACTTTCTTTTCCATGAATGAGATGTGCACAATCCCAGAGTATGAAACAAAAAATCTCCTTATTATAATAGCAATCCACAAATTTTTATAAAAAGATGTAATTATTTATTTTTATTTTCAACAAAACAAAATGTATTGTTAAATATCCCAACATATTGTTAAAAACAGTAACATACAAAATTTTCAAAATATTACAACAATTTTGGGGGGATTTCAGTGGCAGCAGAAAAGTTTTGGGGCCACAATTTATAAAATGAAAAATTATACAAGGGAGGTAAATAGTGACATTAATAAATACTGTCCTATTAAAACATAAATGTGTTGATATCATTGCTGACTAATTGCTATGTAAACAACACATGTCCTAATGACTGCCTCAATCAACACTCCGGATCAACACTAATCAATCAGTGTTATTATCATGTTATCCTTTCACAGCCACGGTGCTACCAAGGACTTATAATGAGATACATCCTTGGTGCTACTGAAGCTTTTATTTTTAACACAACCATACGCATGTGCAGACATTTGTAAACAAATTGCAAAGACATCGTTTATCGTATTCCTGCCATAATGAGATATTTACAACACTTGAATATTGAAGTTCAAATTTTCCCGCCTAATGATTGAAGTATCTTTTGTTTAATTACATAACCATGAGCATGCACAGATTTTGTAAACAAACAAAAACATCGAGTGCACTGCAAACTTGATATACGGCCTAGATAATTTTAATTGGCAAACTTGGGCATGTATAAAAAAAAGTAACATCACTAGCATCCGATAGTTTGGAGGATTTTGATAAGGGATTCTGATTCCGAGACCTGACTCTACGTTCTTAGAAAAGGTGGGGGGGGGGG
>MJUU01056300.1:46264-59986 GCA_002080025.1 Modiolus philippinarum
GCACATGTACGCAAAATATTAATCATCGTAACATTTTCATACCAATGTTATTTCTTCCAACTTGTTGATTTATTTTTCTGCACTACTGTTGCTTTCTTCTGTGCAGGAAAGTCTTTAAAAGCATATTTATGCTTTGAAAATGGGACTTTTTTTCTTGTGTTGGAATATGAAAAAGGTTAGTGAGAGTCCTGGGGAATTTAGTTGAGCCTTCGGCAACAATAGATATCTTTGCGCGCAAAGATACCCAAAAAATCAAATTTTACATAATTTGAAAAAAATGCAATTTTGTTTCCTTTTACCCCCTATAGATCAGAAACCGAAAGAGCTATGATAAATTTGTTGACATACTACTGAAAGCTTACAACAAGAATAATCCAAAGAAAAAAATACCATCAAATCCAATGAAAACAAAAAATTTTAGGTTACCTTCACATATGGAATTTTGGCCCCGTTTGGCCCTTCATAGCTCATAAAGGAAAGAAGTTATAAAAAATCTGATGTTTAAGCGCCATGTTAATTTTTCATAAGGAATTCATTGCAAAAAATCAAAATCGGACTAAAAATAAAAAAATAAAATTTTTGATATTCACCCCTTTAGGGCCCCATTTATCTCACGAACAGTACATGCAGCGTGAAATCCATCTTGCATACTACAGATTGGAAATTCCTCAGGAGCACACTGAAAGAAACCTAATCAAAATCTGATAAAAAATATATATTTTACAGCTAAATATATGAAAACACCAAATTTGGCCCTTTTTTAGAAACGGGCAGGGCCACAATTACCAAAACAAGTCAAAGTCTTTCTTTTGTGCTAAGGAACATTGTTTTAAAATTTCATAAGGATTGATCAAATAGAACTAAAGTTATTGACCTAAAACCAAAGTGTCTACGGACGACAACGACGACAAGGACAAAGACGACAGCACCATACCATTATACGACCTCAAATTTTTTGCGGTCGTATAAAAACATAAAAGAACCACTGTCTCAGAAAAGGCTGATTTACAAACTAAAAGCACAATGTAAACATTGATATAAAGAGCAATAAATGTGGAATGTATTTTGTTTTTTATCCTGATGTTTTAATTGACAACTAGGAAAACTTTGTTTACATAATGAAACAAAAAAATAACCTATATAATGATTAACAATTTTATAAGTAAGCCCAATTAATATTGAAAAGTCTACAGCTGAAATATCGTATTAAGCTTAATAAATGTCCACTCCCTAAACACACTCTCTTTTTTGTTGACAAAATACCAATTTAAATACTCATGAATCAGAACTTTCAGTACAGTTTATTGGTACATTTAATGGGAAAATTATTTACTGAATGGATTCTATAAGTAAGGTTGCTTTAATATATCACATAATAATTATATTCTTTGTTATATAAAAGGCTTATTCTACATTGTATGTTTCTACTAGTAATTATGTGATTTTACTTCAAATTTGCTTGTCAAATAAACACCACATTTTCAGGAAAGTGCAATGTCACCCCATGGCCAGGGGATTGTATTAGGCATAATATGGTCATTGTTGCACATTTACTATATCTACACATGTAAGTAAAGCAACATCTCAGAAAAATTTGATATGTCATAACTACCCTGAATTACATAAGACTATGATCCTATCATTCACAGAGATGGACACTGTTACAAAAGGGAACATTAAGTAATAAGCTACTGTAATTCTTTACATAATAAAATAAAATTGCATGAATACAATATCATTAAATCAAGGATGTATAATGATCTTATAATAAGTCCTTGATTAACTATAAATAAATTAATAACAAATCATGAAATTAACATCAAACAACCATTAACAACATATATATTAATAGTATATACATAAACTAAAATTTACATGTATATGAATTATCATGAAAAATGTTGATGATAAAGTATACATAAAGCTTGAATTTCAGGACATATCCATTTCATATAGTAATGGATTGCTTAACTTGAAATCACATTCTCTGTAACATTTCTGAGAACATAATAATAAAATGACAAAATAAATCTCAAGATGTACAGTGATGGGATATTGTGACAAACTGGAACATATATACAACACACTTAATCATCTCTTTTATGTAAAAACCATGTCAATTTTCAATGCGACATCAAATCAATCTTCCATCCAGAACATACATGGAAAGATAAATCAAAGATTGTCATACAAAGCCTCTGCCTACAGATTGTCTAAACAAAGCCTCCACCAACATTGTCTTATATGAAGCCTCAGCCAAAAATGTCTATTAAAGCTCTGCCAACAAAAAAGCATCAAAACAGAAAATAACAATATTTCTAACAAAGAACAACTAAACAATTTATCACATGAAAAAAATCACCTCTAAACCTTTGAAGTAAACA
This sequence comes from Modiolus philippinarum, assembly GCA_002080025.1. Lineage (NCBI taxonomy): Eukaryota > Metazoa > Mollusca > Bivalvia > Mytilida > Modiolidae > Modiolus > Modiolus philippinarum. The sequence goes on from MJUU01056300.1 coordinate 48,649, forward strand.
AAGAAGATCCTGCATATGGAAATTCTATAAAAGTTGACGAAGAATCAAGAAATGTAAAAAAAAGCTCTGTAAAAAAGTTTTTTCATGATATTGATTTGTTTCATTGGCCTAATGTCTGTATACAGTTAGCTATATATGAACATTAAGGATTATTTCATGTTTGGATAATCATGGAAAAAATAAAGAAATATGATTTTCAGAATGCCCAAAATTAAGCCAATTTTTAACTACCAGGAAAATTGATACAAACAAATTATAAAGCCTGTTTTAAGTATATATGATTAAAAATGAAAGATAAAGAAGATTTATCCATGATATTACATTAGATTGCATGTTTCAAAATCACAAAGAAACAAAATTTTGATGATACAATAAAAAATCTGTGGAACACATGTGTTGCCTGCACTGCAATTGAGCAAACAACTATAATAAGTAAAGCCTAAATTGAAAGTATAAGGTGCAAAAACGACATACCGTTTAGAAGAAGTTGCAGATTAACAAATCAGATAATAACACAGGATGTCAAATTATAGTATGATAGTAATCCTTATGTGTCAACTCTGCATACAGAAGGCAACACCTGACATGAGAGTAAAACCGCCATGTTTAAAATTCTTCATCATCATCATCATCATCTGCATTATTAAGTAAGGATGTTGTTCTAGAATTAGCTACAGTTTTCCTGGCATAATTTCTCTTCAGAATTCTGTTTTGTCTAAATGCTGCTATTGCATACATTCCTCCAACTGATGCCACGAATATTACTACTATCAGAACTGTCAAAATAAAAATATAACATATAATGCTTTATGACAGTATACATGTAACTATAATGTTAGATATATATGGTCTGCATTTCTTGAGAATTCGGGATAAAATATCAATAGGAAAACATTTCCTACCCAATAATAAGGTCTGAGGAGGATTATGATATTCAAATTTTTGTATGATAAGTCATTCATTTTTGTAAAAATGCAACTTCCACATACAATTTATGTTCTCAAAGTTTCAAAATGGAATCAGACTGAAGTGCCCTATTCTTGTCAAAATTCCTGAGTTTCCCAAAACCTAATGATTGTATTGGATTCAACAAATAACAACACTGAAAAAGTGTACGAGACCCCAAAAGATGTTTCTGATTTTTAAAAAATCTTTTTTAATCTCTAAAACATAGTATTAATTAAAATTGACTTGATTTCCACCTTCTTGATTTTCCTTAAGTATATTATTAAACTTCTATGAATGATGAAGAGCAACAATAAACACTCATCCTTTGTATCATTCTGTGTATTCTGTTTTATTTTCTCATATATGTACATCAGTATTTTTCCTCATAACATAGAATTCATGATACTTGGTGTTTGTTAATATATAGGGAATAATACATGTCAAAATCTGTATCAGCTGCCGTATCAACCCGAGAATCCAATATCATCCAGAGAGCCGAGAGTGATATTGGATTTCTTAAAATTGAATTTTTAAAATTGAAGCTGTTGAAGTCATTTCTAGGTGGATTTGTATGGAAAGATGCAAAATGACACATGTTTTCAATGTTTTGGAGTCGAATGTTATTTTCTTTTGTTTAATCATAAAGTGAAGAAATAATGATATCACTTTTGATCACCTTTTCACACTATATTTTGGCCTAAACCTCAAGAAAATAAAGATTATGTGCACAAAGGCCAAATAGAATAAAATAAATAAATAAAAACCTCTCTGAATCTTTTGAAATCTAGTTTATTGAAAGAAATGCCACAAAATAATTTTTCAAAGACTGTTGCTTAGTACACTACCAAGACTATACTTTCATCATGAAGAGTTATAATTTTAAAAGTTTTTGGGTATATTTCCTCTGTCTGCCCCTTAAAATCTTATAATCCTTTGCTTGCTTTCAGGATGTAAATAGCAATAAAATTGCTTTCTTATACACATTAATTGTGAAAATGAAAGTTGTCAGATGTGATTTTTGATTTACAATTTTTGCACTCATCAATAGCGCTCGATAAACTCTTTCCGTTTTAAGTTTCTTATCTCCACAGATGCTGTAGTCGTCTGCTTCTTTTTGAAGCGGATGTCACCCGAGGTTTTACGATTTATGACGTCATGTTCCAAATAGGGATGTGATACAGGGTATGCGATATGGGTTGACGTCATCAATGGTGATATAGGATAGACATCACTCTCTGTATCATACAAAATTTATGAAAACTACCTAAATATATGATAAATGTATGAAAAGAATTAATTGAGGAAACAAAACACATTAAAGTTTTTCTGCAATATTTAAAGTAGGATTACTGGTAGTTTTTATTTTTTTACTGCAACCAGTAATCCTTGTGAGATCAAATGTAGTTCACAATAAACAATTAGCAAATTATAATTATAAGCTCTGCAAAGTGAGATACATTTGAAATTAAATATCTTATCTAGTTTTAGCATGTCCATACACAAAATAATCCATATATAGTAGGATGTGTTTGATTGTACTGGACTAAAACACCTAATAATAAGTTTTTATATAGTGTGTTAATTGGGATCCTCTTCCCAAATATCTACCACTTTTTTATACTCTTCTTTCCATTTTACAGACAGGGAAATATTTTATAGAGATTCTTAAAAACTTATTACTGGTTCCCTAGCTAAATTTTCAGCGATTCCTGCATAACAACCAAAATCCTTCCCCATTTTCACATGATCAGATGATCTGTTTAGCCATGATCCTGCTTCCAAACTACTTAAAAAGGTCAATCCCACTTCCAGTCAATACCCCTATGAAACCCATCATTCAAAAAGTATAAAACAAATCTACATACATGTTACAGCTGTAAACTCAAAACCAAGTTCCTTCCTTGGTGGAGGCCCATTTAAGAGCTGTTGTACATTTTCTAAGGTTCCATTGTTTGGAGCTGGTTTTATTCCAAGTATTTGACACATCAAAGGATATATGTCAACTGAATCAAATGGTTCTGCAACAATCCCCTTTTTAAATGCAGGGCCATATGCAATGAAAAATGGGTGCATATTTGGTACCTTCTTTGGATCATAACCATGAGTACCGACTGAAAAATAACAGGTCATTATCAAATCAGCTGATTTAAGTTACAGTTACCAAGAACATAATATGATAATATTTTAAGCTGTATTTCTGGTTTTATTTTAAATGCATGATACAGAATAGAAGCCTTCACCAACATAGTGGGTAATTCAGTGTGCTGGGCTTTGTATTTCAACTTGAAATTGAAATGAATTGAAATATTTATAGAATTTCCGACTACTGTCTTGTGACCATGACTCAACATCAAAGAATGAGATTTCAAACAAAATGTTGCTTTATATTATAAGAACACAGAACAAAAGAACATTACCGAAATAAAGGGCTACACCGAGTGCAGCATGATACGACCACAGCATGTTGACCACTGAAATTTGAACAAGTGTAAACTAAAATGAATGTGGACACAACAAGGACCTTGATAAATTAATTAACTGGACACAAACTAGTGAAAATAAAAATTAGCCCTTTTTATCCCTTATTACTAGGATATTGAAAGAGCTAAGAAATTCTGTGGACTACCATCAAGAGAAATCCAAAGAAAAAACTCAGGTTGAAATCCAATGAAAAATAAAGATTTCACATATTTTTAAATATTGCAATTTGGCCCCTTTGACCCATTATAGCTTGGAAACCAAAGAGCAATGCAAAACATACTGCCATATCACTGAAAGCTTACAGTGAGAACAATCTAAAGATAAAGATCCCATCAAAATATAATGAAAAATAAATACTTCACATATTTCTAAAAATTGTAATTTTGGCCCCTTTGACCCCTAATAGCTCAGAAACGGTAAGAGCTACAACAAATCCGTTGACATACTACTGGAAGCCTACAATGCGAGGAATCTAAAGAAAAAAATCCCATTGAAATCGGATGAAATATAAAACTTTAGGTATTCTGCATGTTTGCAATTTTTGCCCCGCTGGGCCCCTCATAGCTTGGAAAAGAAACAACTTATCAAAAATCTAATGGTGCAGCACTTTGTTAATTCCACTGCAAAAAACTGCATCAAAATTGGACTAAAAATGAAAAAATTAAATTTTTTGAAATTTGGCCCTTTTGGGCCCCATTTATCTCGCGAACAGTACATGCCACATGAAATCCATTGCATATTTCTGAATGGAAATTTCCTCAGGAGGACAATGAAAGAAACCCCATCAAAATTGGATAAATAATAAAGATTCTACAGTCAAATATATAAAAACATAAAATTTAACCCTTTTTGGCCCCTTTTTTAAAAACGGGTGGGGCCACAATGACCAAAACTATGCAAAGCCTTCCTTTTGTGCCATGGAACATTGTGTTAAAATTTCATAAGGATTGGTCAACTGGAACTAAAGTTATTGACCAAAAACAAAAGTGTCTACAGATGACGACGACGACGACAACGCGATGACGACAATGACGACAGCGCCATACCATTATACGATCACAATTTTTTTGCGGTCGTATAAAAAGGGAGATTATTGCTTTACACGTTTAGGCAAAAATGACCCAGAGCAGGTTTAAAATTTCCAGACCCCTGATGTAGTCATCTATTTTAAATGAGGTTAATGTATCACAAAAACAAGAAGCAACCAGATGTCATAATTCTGTTAAACTTGTCATGTCATTTCTTGCTTGGAGACTGCAGTCTCTTAATTATATAATAATTAATTAATTATATAACATCCACAATAATAATCTATTCTGTATAGTCATGATAATTCTTTATCAAAGGTAATGGTTCAAGGTAAACCAGAGACATACATGTGCAATTTTTTATTGTTGTATTCTTTAAATACAATGTTATAAGAGGGTAGAAATAGGTGTACCCTTATGACGTTTAACGGTAAAAAATAACGCAAAATGACGGTAACGGAAAAATTATTTTCCCGCACAATATTTGCTAAATATGTTTTGACGAATGACGATATGTTTTTTATCCAATTCACAATGATGCTACTATTGACGATTAACGGTAAAATTTTGACCCATTTGACTTTAACGATAGTTGAAAAGATGCTTTTGACGGTTAACGATAAAGGGCATTCACACCCTCTTATAAGCTTTCAAGATTGATATGTTGCTATCTGTAAAAGTAGCTTAAGCTTTCAAAATCCTTGAATAAACCCTGAGAAATGGGTTGAGTTTCCAACCTGTAACTCGGGCAAAGTCTTCCCATGATTTTGCCAAATAAAGACATTGTGCTAATATTTCATCATGATTTTTTGACAAAAGCTCAAGTAATGAAAGTCATGGTGTACACCAAACAATAAAACAAATTTCTGCAAAATTTTGTGGTAATATACAAAACAAGAATTTCAAGACATCTAAATCAATGAAGTTTTATTTCTATCACCATGATCACAAGTAAAATTCTGTAGGATAGTTCAATCAAACACTTTCCCTTGACTTATTTTGTTAACCAAGAAATCATTATAAAATGTTATAATGACAAAATGTTTTCAAGCTAAAGTCACAGACGCAACTACATGAAATGATATTTACAAATGCGTTGTAGTGAGGAGTAGATTTAAATATCCAGTAAATCGACTGGGCCAACGGATTGATTCTTTAGCTCACTCAGTTAAGCAGCCGGCTGGAAAGGTAAAGGTCCGAGGTTCAATATCATGGAGGGGACTCTTGTGAACTTTGTAAGGAGATTCATGTTCTCCCGTTATACATGTACAAATGTACATGTATATCGAATCTACATAAGTAACAACAGATAAATAAAAATGTTAACTTCAATAAAATCAGTTTTGAAATTTAATATTATTATTAATATTAGTATCATTCCTACCTATTTTTATCTTTTGTAAACTGGTATTGGTACCCATCATATAACCATCCTTTGCTTCTAAAATAAATTCCATTATTCTTCTATTATCATTTAAATGAAGGTCTTTCAATGCTTTATCTCCCTTCCTATATAGATTGATATTTGGTATCGTTTTTAGCTTATTGTACTTGTCATTACTGCTTACACCTGAAGATAAAAATTTTGTAGCTCTATTTACGAAACAACTTGATAAAGTCTGATAAAGCAATAAATTGATGTAATGGCTATAACAGATCAGTGCTACATACACTGAAGATAAACATTCTGTAGCCATATAACATTACAAATTCTCATTAGCAAACAGAAATACTGTGAGCAATTTAAGACTCACTAATAAATACCCCCATTCCCCCACTCCCAAATTGAATCCAGAAAAAGAATCAAATCAAATTTTGAATTAAGTTGGTGCATGATGGCAATATGCATTGAACATACTGGGAAGTTTCAGTGAATTACATCCAGTGGTCTTAGGAGCAGTTGTCACCACAAAGTGTGTATCCGCATGGCAGATAGGCTAACAAATGAACTGACAGGATGATCACTATACATTTTGTAAATTGCCATGCTAGTAAATGGTAAATGTGTCCAAAATATTTGCACAAAAAATGTAAGAGTCTTTGCACAACTTTGCAGAACATTCCTGTCACCAGAATCCTCATTACTGAACAAGTGTGGAATCAATTAAACCTAGACGATGTCTTTGCTTGTTCCTTGTATAGAAAAATTATTGTGTTCCTTTTTTTACCTCTGTCTTCACTGCCACACATCCTTATAGTGTACTAGTACATATGAAGAAAAACAAAACTAAGTGTTGTTCAGCCTCTAAATGTAGCGATGATTCTTTTTAACTTGTCATGCATGCGTTTACATTGCAGTCTCAAATTCTAAATTTATTTGAAGGTCGCAATACGATTGGTAAAATGAACACGCATTGTCATGCTAGGTTTACCCCCACTCATTGAAATAATTCAGCCCAGCAGTAGCTGAGAAAAGTGTGACGAAAATTTCACTATGTTCAATAAAGGGAAAATGGGCAAGTCCCACCAAACAGGAAGTTGATATCATAAGGTGACCAAAATGGCAGACGACGCATTCCCCCTATATATAAAGTCAAATACCAAATTTGAAATAAATCGGCCAAGCAGTAGCTGAGAAAAGTGAGAGGAAGATTTTCGCTATGTTCAATAAAGGGGAAAATGGCTAAGTCCCACCAAACAGTAAGTTGTAAGGTGACTTAAATGGAAGATGACGCATTCCCCCTATATATAAAGTCAAAAACCAAATTTGAAATAAATTGGCCCAGCAGTAGCTGAAAAAAAGTGACAAACTTCGGATGGTCCAATATACCACCCACTCACAAGTGGGGGTATAATATACTGAAATTATTTCAAACTTCACTTCATTGTATTTTTAACATGGTGAGGCATTATATTGTTGGTATTTTAGCTACATGTAGTGCTAATACCCAGGCTAAAATATGAATCATGAGTATAATATGCCTATAGCAACCAATGTAAAACTATATTTTGTTAAAACTACAATGATGAATAGCTTGTGTGAAATATTTCTTATATAGTGAAAATCTAAATATGCTTGAAGAGTTCAGTGTGAAATTATGAAGTGAGTGTGTGTGGACAATCTTTGAGATTCAGCAAATAATCACACTTCAGTAAGTCAACCTTATATAAGTAATTTCTTTTTACTTATAAGAATTACATGTATCACTATTTACCTAAATAAGTTAACTCAATTTCGAGTAAATTTTATTTACTTTTTTTAAATAAACTTCTCTAAGATCATGTAACTGAAGCCAGTAAATACAGACATTTTAGATTTTCATTATATGATACATGTAAATATAGCATCATTCCGGCTTATATATATTAGGTAGATTATGTTGTTTACTTATCTGTTTCTGTAAATTTCTACTCTATAGACATGTTAATTACAAAATAATAAGCATGTAATGTCTCAAGGGACTAATTTTCAAGGCTGGTGTGCCCCTTTAAATTCTTGATGCCTCTAGATAAAATTAACTATTACATAAAGTTCAGATGTTGAGCTTATCAAGAAAAATAGTGTGACCACATGGAAAAATTTTATGATTTAGTTATTGAAGATTAAAGATTCAACATTATCTCAAAATTTACTTACCGTATAATATTAGATAATATTTTGGCTTTACATTTAGATCATATTGGTTATTTGTTCTCTCTCGGTTTTTAAACTTCTTTGAGTTTATGGTCTTCCAAACATTAGATTTTATCTGCATTGAAGAGACATAAGTTGTCAAAATGCGCATATGCAGAATTTAAATTCACAGTAACTTTGGTATTTAGTCATTAGACACTACCTGAAAGTTGAATCATTTGAACCTTACTTGAACAAGTAAACTTGATTTACTTCAACAGGTAAAGAAAATTTTTAAGGGAGACCCTAGACTGTCAGTAACAACTTGAAATAACTTGGAAAACTATGAGCAAAGCTCACTAATATATACTCCTATCTCCAATCTGACTCCACTGAACATTCTGTGAAAGTTTCATTGAATTTTACCAAGTGGTCTAGGAGGAGTTGTCGCCACAAAATGTGTACCCCTGTACCCCTATGGGAGATGGAACAACGAACGGACGGATGAACTGGCACCATGATCACTATATACCGCCCACTAACAGGTTGCATGAAAACAAACCAGTCATACCTTGAGCTGCATCCATATTTGCTACTAGACTATCCACGCCAACTCCCCGGGTTGTGTATAGCTTTTTGTTCACAAAATTATCTATATTTATTTTTTCATATTTGTCAATATTGGTATGTCCATGATCAGCTGTTATTATTATGTTCATTTCATCTATCAGGTTTGATTCAGCTAATTTCTTTCTAAGGTATCCCAAAACTGCATCAAGCTCATAAATTTTGTTTTGTACTTCTTCTGTCAATCTGCTCCCATTGTCTGGTCCATATTTGTGAGCCACTTCATCAGGTTCCTCAAAGTAAAGGATGCCTAAATTTATTGGACGAGTGTTGTTTTCAGCATTTACAAACCAGTTCACCATATGATCTACCCTTGAAGTCCAAGTGTATGTATTGTTGTCCCAGAAGACACCTGGTGTCACACGCGGCATAAAACTTTTCATTTCAGCAACACCACCAGGCCACATAATAACACCACTATCCCTTGATTGCCCTGCTCTGTGATTTGTTACCCATATGGGTTCTGCTCCAACATCAAACCACTTGGATTCAAAATTTTGTAGATACCTGCCCATATGAAACACATCAAGCAAGTATGGGTCCCAAAAATCATTATGAACAATACCATGGCTTTCTGGGAAAAGACCAGTTGCTATTGTCATGTGGTTTGGAAATGTAACACTCGGGAACACGTTTCTAACAAAACGTGCTTTCACACCGTTTTTAATAAAATATGTAAAGTTTGATATTTTATCATCATGATCAACTCTTTCTAAAAAGTTGTATCTCATGCCGTCCATTGATATTAAGATTAATTTTGGAATTTTCATCCCTTCTGACAACCCTACAATAAAAACTATGACAGTAAATATGAATAAAGAGTCGTGAAAATGGAGCTGCATTATTTTTTCTCCACAGTTTGTTCATGTGCATGTAATTGATGGGAAACGAAACAGGTTAGAAATGTTGTTTGATTGTCTGTGTATCTTCCTCCTTAAAATTGGAGTACCGTCATGCCCGATATGGTGCGTTCACAATTCAACCAATGGTTAGAATTTAACTTTTACCGTTGGACGACTTTGGTGCAATGTCAACCAAATGTATCATTGGTTGCATCTGAATTGTAATCATGCATTGGTTACCTGTGTAGTTTGCTACCCAAGGTTACCGATCGTTTGCCATTGGTGTTTTTGGCAACAAATACCTTTGGTAATTAACAGAATCTGGTTAAGATATTTGTCAATGGTATTAAACCATTGATTGCCGTTGGCTACCTTAGTAATCAATTGGTTGCCTCAGTTAACCTTTGGTTGTTGTTGGTTCTGCTTATGAGATTTGTGTAAATACCTACCCTTTTCAGAGATATATAAAACCAGAGACATATTATATGTCTCTGATAAAACCACAATAAAGCTTTATATCGGTCTCTGGTGTTTCTTAGACTATATAAAGTCCTCATATGTAATCCTCTATATAGTCCATGTCTACCCCAAAACTACCATTTATATAAAATGAAATTTTAATAAATTTCATTTTATATAAATGGTAGTTCGCATATGAAAATAACAATCAATGAAAAAGCTCTGTCGAGTTCATGATTGCGGTGGTCAGATTTTTAACAGTCACAGCCACTGGTGCTTGTCCACAGGTCAGAATAATACCCGCTAACCGTTTAGAGCATTTATTAAAAAAAACATGTCTGTCAATCAAACACCAATGTTTTTTTAAGAAATACTCTAAAACGTTGCTGGACCGTATTTCTTATCTGCAGACAAATATTTCTATACATATCCTTGCTGTAGACAAGCCCCTGTGCTCATAGCCGCCATTGTTAAAATATGTATCACGTGCATTGGTAATTCTAACAGGACTGTGGTCTGCCTGCAGAATTGGTTACCAATAAGAATTACCAGTGGCAAACATTGGTACCAATGGAATACCATTGTAAATTAAATTACCAATATTTACCATAGGCAAAACTGTGAACGCACAATTAAGTTTAACTTATAGTAGGCACATATTTATAAAATAACAAATAACACAAACCTGAGATGACACTAATCGTCACATGATCTACTAGATATATATCTCTCGAAAGTAATAGCTCTATGATACTTTTTAAGGAATAGCCCCGGGGAGTTTTGTGACCATCATTTTCCTGGTCTCTTCGATATTCTACAGCCGTTTTGTACTTATATAGGCAACCGAATTATAAACACAAATTATTTTTGAAAAGTGCCTTAATTTTAGGTCAAATGGTGCTAATTTCGACATTTGTGAACCTACAATAATTAAGATGCATTAATGGACATTATTTTGTAACTTATATATCATTTTATCCTGCAATGGCCGTTCTATCAGACGAATACGACCCTACGAATATTTTTTTTTTCGTATTCGTAGGGTAGGCTGGTAACCGGTCAACGATTTTGTACGAAGAAAAGAACGGGCGACTGGTTTGAAAACCTTACTACTTTGACGTCACAGTGTAAATTCTCCTATGACGTCACGGGATTGACCAAAATGGCCGAAGTTGTTTACTTTCTACTACGACCCGCTTCACTGGGACAAAAAGCATTTAAATAGGTTTTTAATGATTGAAGGATAAAAACAATATACGTACATTGTCGGAAATATAAAATTTATTTGTACTCGCTGCGAAACAGGCGAGAAATGCTCGGTAAACCTCGCATTTCTACCTGTTTCTAAAGCTCGTCAAATAAATTTTATATTTTCCGACAATGTACATATATTGTATATT
>MJUU01056300.1:80144-101942 GCA_002080025.1 Modiolus philippinarum
AATGTTCTGGATGTACCACATGTGAAGTCGACTCGTTACGGTAAAAAATCTTTCAAATTTGCTGCCGCTACTTTATGGAACAGCCTTCCAGACCATTTCAGGACTGAAAATAGTTTTCCACATTTTAAAAGTCTTATTCAGTCCTGGAATGGTGTGGAATGTCGCTGCTCTGCTTGCAGGTTACACTTTTGCATTTTGGCTGCTTATTATTTATGTTGCTTTTGTTTGTTTCTAGTTTGGTTCGCTACAGTTATGCATGAATTTTAATTTTTTAAATTTGATTTTTACTTTTACAGTTTTTGACACATCCCTCGGTAATTGATAATTGATGCAAGTCGGAAAGAGTTATCTGTTCTTTGAAATTTTACAAACTCTCTTTCTTAATGTTAATTTTTTCATTAGATTCCATGTAATTAAAAAAATGCATATTTTTATTTTTTTTTCTAATTTTAAATGCAAAGCTTTGAGTTTAATTTTTATCAATTTTCAAATTTGCCAATTGATTTTATGGTATGCTATGTGTGAATTATTTATTTTGTTCTGCATGTTGTTATATCTAAATCTCCTTAGAGCTTGTGTTGTAATTTTTAAACATGCCGAATCAAAATAAAGTTTTCTTATCTTATCTTATAAGCTGAATTAATGATAATGAAGAGAATTATGATGATGATGTGATGATGATGACAATGATGATGATGTGTGTGTGCCTGTCTGATATCAGTAGAATATAAATTTCCCTGATTTCATTTATATACTCAAAAACGTGCTTGAAGATGTTTCATTCTGATCTGTTGTAAGAGTCGAGTAGCTGAAGGTCTATAGCGTAATCATTTGGTAGCCAATTGAAGTTTTGAAATAAATTAAATCTTAATCGTGTGCAATTTGGTCATCAAAAATGAAATGATAGGAATCTTCACGTTCAGCACGACAAGTTGGATTATTTATAATGTTTACTTTGAACAAATCATAATTCCAAAACGAGGCAAAACATCTAAGTTGAGTTAATGTAATATTAAGTTTACGAGGACCGAAACCGTAATAAATTGGAACATCTTAATTATCACTTTTTTCGCAAATCATTTTTAAATCTCGAAATCTCGAAATTAAATCTGTATTTCTTAATGATGGATCTAAATTATTCCAGCTGAGAATAGTTGACGGAATGAAAGTGATGTAGGTTGTCTACGGAATGGTAGTATAATGTCCTATTCGTTTCGCGATGAAACAATTTACTCGTGCTTTTCCACATTTTTTTATTAGCAAACTAGTCTGTATACTGATTGATAGGGTCTTCTTTCTAATCCTTGGATAAACCCGACAGCCATGTATAAACTCTCCGAGTACTTTTGAAGAAACAGTGCCCCAAGTTTTCATTTCCGCGAACAAAACCACATTGTTTTCATATCAAATATGGGACTATTACATTAATTACTAAGTAATGGACTCGTATTTGCAAAGTGGTGTGAATGGGTGTATGAAAAGATGAATACTGAATCAATTGACATTTTAATATCTTTTATTTTTGCAAACACAATACATTCATTAATGCACTATATATCAAAACCACGTGTTAAGTAGTTGTGAATTATACAGACTTTTTGTACAAAAAAAATAAATAAATGAATAAAAAAAGTAAATAAGATAAAAAAAGTATTGACATTGCCGTTAATTTAAATCAGTATAATTTTGACAATTTTGAGAATTTATGTCTCATCATTTCAGATTAAATCAGACTTTCGAAAGTGTGTGATGAAAATTGTAGAGTAACTCTACAAACAACAAGAAAGACCTTCCCATTTGACAGACACCACATTTAATTCTTGAAAGGTGATATTCTTTTTGCCTTTACAGTAATTGTCTGTTGTGAATTGAATATGTATACTATGAAAGGATATGGAGTAAATGCACATGCGACAAAGTCTCTACAAAAACATGGTAGAACAAAGCAAAGAAACAACGCTTTTATTGTTTTTCTTCATCTTGAAGTCATCGTAAGGTCTTCAACAATTATTATTGCTCATACCTTATAGTAAGTTCATTACGGCCCCTGGCACCGGTTTGAGTGGAATTCTTTTGAAAGTGTCTGACTACGTTACATCCATGCCTTTTCTAGTCATGTATGTGGGATTGTTAAAACGCACAAATTTAACTGGCAAAGTGCTATTACAATCACTGTCACCCATTGCCCGACAAAAGCACTAGTGTCTCAAGCTTAAGTTCGATTATAAATTACAGACAAGTCGGAAAATTGCAAGAAAATTTGGCATTATAAAATTTGGCATTATAAAATAGTGTGGTGTCGACACTATAAAAGGGTGGTCAGAATACAATTTAGATTTAGAACATGTGTATATTATTCACTACACGTCACAATCAGTATTTGTATGTTCTTGACATTTAAGTCTATCGGAACACTACACGTACAACTTTCTATTCGGAACACTGAACGTACCACTGTCTAATGACCATTTGTAACCATACTTCAAGGGAAAACATTTCTTAACGACCTTTCAAAAATATTCTCCCAATTAAGATAATCCGTTATCAGAAGAATCATATAAACTTTATTATAATCACGATGAACAAAACAGTACTAACATTTAATTGAAAAATGACCAAAAGCAAAGAAATGAATGTATCAAGCAAAATCATGTAACATTTGAACAAACTTGACAACTCCTATTTCTTATCAAACAGATATTACGGGAAAGACTTGACACTTAGTAAAAAGTGATGTGGGGCAACACATTTACATTGACGAAGAAAATTAGTACAAACATCATCTTATTACACTCATGTGGCCACTTAAGGTAATATATTTTTAGCATAATGAAAAAAGTTCTCATGAAAATGCAAAAAAGACGATACTGTTCTGTTTGGAGTGTGTTATTGAATAGCTGTCGTAATGTAAATTGAATACAAACAAACGCAATTGAAAAAGTCACAAAACGACGTCATTTAATTCAATTAATTCCCGTGGGCTCCGAGCAATCTTGAAAAAACTGTCAGATTATTTCTACCCCAGGTGTGATATAAGAATTATGAGTATTTCCTCATCCGTATTTAAAAGAGGTTAAAAGTTTAACAAAAAGCTAAATTAAAACTGGGCTGTTGTATTTGTATAATAAGGATAAAGTGAGGAATATATTAAACTAAATTAATCATTACAAAGAAGTCTTAAATAGAAAAAAAATACATGACCAAGTAGCAGTACTGACTATGTAATTGTTACAAAATAATTTTATACTGTAAAAGATATAACCCATCTTATACTTAACACAGGAACATTAGATAGTGACATGAAGGCAGTTTTAGAAAAGGTTCACAATGATGTCTTTGTGTAAAGAATATATGAAAATCAAACGTGTGTTCAACTTCTTACATCTGCAACTCTGTAAATAGAAAAAAAGATGATGATATACCATTAGATAAAAATTAAGATATAAAACGTTTGATTCTTTCTCACCCACAATGTATACAGTGCTGTATTCTAGAGTGCCAAATTAGTTTTTTTTCTAAAAATTGTAATTGCCAAGACAATCATTAGTCAGATCATTGCAATCAAGTCAATTGTGAGCAACGGAAAACCAAACCAGTTAGAATTTGGTCAACCGTGGCCTCGTGCACAGCGCGTACCTGTAGAAAGTAGTTTTTTTGGTCAAAATGACAGTCTTCAACTCATTAGTTTTCGGAATGACTCTCTGTATGCTGTTAATATACCAACTGTATAAGGGACATCATAAATGGTCAATGATTTTACTGTAAAAGTAAAAGTTGTCAAAATAGACATCTAAAATTGGCTGGCTGTACTGCAAGATGAAATCGCCGGATCAGCCATCTACGTCAGGCTCTTCTGTAGACAATAAATTGGCAAAAGAATACCAAAATAAAAAATTCTAAAGAACAAAAAATGAAAACACCGAATTTATATTTAACACTAATTGATACAACCAGTTTGAGCAATTGACACAATATACTGCTGCAAAATTGAGAAAATAATTTATTAGAGATATTCATGTCTGTAGCTTGCTCTACTTAACAGACACGACTATCCATCTACATCTGTGTGTCGTTTATTCCGTTCTTTATATTATCTCTTTGCTCTATCCCAGTATGTTAAAACCGACATACTTTACCATAGTGGAAACGACCAAATTATAAATTGAAAAATCGGTTTTTAATGATTTTACGTATACAAACGTGGTTTTTTACATTTTAAATTTATCCTAATGTTTCTTGATTAACGTTATTTTGAAAGGTAATACTAATATTCCTGGTACATAGATTGTACCGGGACAGATAAAAATCAGTCGTAATATGCAGAAGGGGTAGGCATTTACGAACATTTGAACTTGATTCTGAGCTGGTCTCAATTTAGGACAAATCTTAATTACGTTAATAACAAAACTCAGAAGAAATTGTAGTAAATTGAAACATTTCGACAATTTTTGTTTCTTCAGTGTAGATAACCTCAAAATACTTGGAAGACCTGAAATCAAAATGTTTAAAAGCTGGAAGGACCTAAAAGTAACCTCAAAATCAGCTCAGGACAGAACTTTACACTCTTCTCAATTAAATTTCTTATTTCAAAATTTTGTAACTTTTTAAAAAAAGTTTTGGTTCTCGGGCCAGTTCCGAAAGAACTGGAAAACTAAGCTGGTGATAATCCCAAAGATTAACAGCACCAACACTGAAATGAAAAAACTAACTCCCGTTTTTTTTCTAGAGAAAATCAAAATTCTCAAACTCTCAAACCAATATAGCGTCGACCTGTTTTTAACTCATCTTCAAACAACTACCTAATGACCCTTTGAATGGGGATCCCATTGGAACTAACTGTGCGAGACTTTTAACTAATCTTTTCCTTTACTCGTATGGGGTCAAGTTTTTACAAGGTCTAGCACTTAAAAAACACAAATCATTTAGCCAAGTCCTTTAATTTCAGCCTCCTCAACATAGACGATCTCTTAAAATTCCAAAATTTAAGGAGTATTTACTACAGATCTATCCCAATGAACTTGAAATTAAATGTACTACTGATACACCTTCTTCAACTTCTCACCTTGATCTTTTGTTATACATTGACGAAGATTGGTATTTGAAATCTAAGCTATATGACAAACGTGATGATTGTGAACTCTCCCTAACTGTTACCAGCAATATACCTACCTCTCCAGTCTATAGAGTATATTTCACAGTTGATTCTTTACTGTCAAGTATGTAGCTGTTCAGTCTTTGTTACTTTCTTCCCTCCAGAAATTCTATGGCCGTCACCATGATATTATTGAAAGATATGACGTGTAGGTTATCGGACATTTTAAGCTAGATTTCATGCCTTCACGGATTTGACGTCATCAGTTTTAACTATACCGTGGATTACTCACTGATAGTGTGACGGGTTCCGCTAGAGGAGCAGGACATGCTTACCGTTCATCTTATGTCACTCCCGGTTTTTATGAGAGTTCGCAAAGACTGTGCTTTAGTTTTTGGTGTTGTCTTGTATATTATATTGTAAAATTATAGTTTTGCCTTCGTTAGTGATGTTTGTGCAAATGCGGATTTGTCCTTGTCAATGTCTAATTACTACAGAGATATACAAAAGCTTTTCAGATTTTTACTTTGGTACTAGAAGTAACACGTATCATTGAATTTTTATTACTTTTGTCAAAGGGTTATACGATTACATTAACCAATCCGCTAGCAAACGGGTCTTCAAAAACAATATATGTCTCACTGATCATGTGATGGGTGTCGTAACGGGGTAGGACATAACTCATAGCTATGCTATGAGGTATGAGCATAGCTCATTGTTGAAGGCCTCATGGTGACTTCAAGATGAAGAACAACAATGAAAGCGTTGTTCCATTGCTTGTTTTCCTACGTATTTGTAGAGATTTTGTCTCATTTGCTTTTACTCCATATCCCTTCATTGCTTACGCTTACACTCAAGGAGCACCTGATGTCATTCTCGGTTTTCCTGGGAGTTAAAACTGCAAGTGTCGTAGTTCTAAATGTCGTGTGTTTATTTCCGTGACATGTAGCTGTCTCATATCTTTGTTGTTTGTGTTCTCGTTTTTTTCATGTCTCTGAATTTTAATTTTTTGTAAGAACCATATCTCTTGTTCCTTTGGTATTCTATAGCCGTTGTTTTTTATAATATTTCCGTTGGTACATCCTCAGACTTCTAAATTTGATAATTTTCGGGGGAAATCAAGATATTTGGGTTGTCAAGATTTATTTTATATATTAAAGCATGAATAATTATATGACTTCAATTGTTCACTAACAATAATTGCCAAACCATCAAACAGACATTACAAACACAACAATACACACAACATACTAGTAATACAGGATATAAATGTAATGGTTACCTTAACAATTCCTGGTACATACTGTAACATTCATGCACATAAAAAACATAAGTAAGCATAATGAGGGGATTACGTTATCTTCATATTAAAGGCAACTTCACAACCTTCACGTTTAATCTTAAAGATGTTTACATAAAATTGCGATGTTGGCTAAATGATGAGCCCAAATCAATCAGGAGATTTTTTGCAATTTCATATCATACGATGCCATTTACTTATTAATGTGAAATAATTATGTGGACTTCTTTATTGTATCCAAGTAAGAAAGAAATACACTTGTTATCTCATTTTAATTGGTAATGCCTGAGCTACCACCATTTAAGGGAGGACACTCAGTGGTAACATTAAGTTCTCTGAAAGGTATAAAAGCTGTATGGATTGCTTATCAATTATTAGAAGCACACAATAACAATGTCAGCGTTAAGTAAGTACAAAAACCAATACTGCAGTTTTGCTATAAATGTAATGTTTCCTCTATATCATGACATATCTTCATCATTAATAAAACTTCGTTTTATATCCATAATTTGTTTTACAAATTCCACTTGTTACGTGTCATTTAGTTCCATTATACAATGTATCGAATGATGCTGACCGACAATACCTAAATCTTCGCTTGTCGTCAATTACTTTGCTCACTAATCCGATCGAATACAGAATATTGGACCAAACAGAACCGCAGATGTCACAAATTACATAGAAACAGAGATAGGACCATGCCAACGGACAATCTAAGTAACTGTGAATTTATTTCAGCCATTGAAGCAACTTGTGTCTGATCATTTTTAAATTAAATAAAAAACAATTTGGAAAGATCTATAAAATATGATAGAGAACAAATAGCCAATAGTGTCCAAAATGAATAGCCGAATCCGACAAAGACAGATTGAGATACTCAATTATGTAAAACAAAAATAGGATTCATCACTTTCATGGTGACGACGATAAGAGCCTTTAATTTCGAATCCTTTTTTTGAGTACATGTGGACTTGGTTATAAGGACAATCTCTGTCTACTGTTAAACTTATAATACAAAATGTGGGAGAATTTGGAATGTTTCAGAAGCGAAAGGAAATGTTCACAATTTAGAATTAGATCAGTTTTATTCCTAACCGTAAAACTTTATAACAAATTATATTTGTTGATGTAGATGCCTTTGTAATGGTTAAAAATGTACATGAAGTATAGTATTCACTTCCTATTAAATTTAATGTCTCCATCATGCACGACATTATATCTAAAAGAAAGCCAGAAATTAGAAGTTTCATATTTACTGTATATCACATTATTTTTTATGGTTTGTATTTCCATGATAAAAGGATTTCGTGGTAATATAGTCTATAAAAACAACGAAATGATTTGAAGTAATGCACTTAGACAAAGTCTCTATAACTACATGGTAAAACCAAGCAATGAAGCAACGCTTTAATATTGTTCTTCTTCGTCTGTACATTTTTACTTCTATGTACCATAGGTATGTGATGAATTAAGATTATAGTACAGAAACTATGTCATCCCTGGAAGTAAGGATGGTGTACTTTATAGAATCTCAAAAAAGATTATAGTACTGAAACTATGTCATCCCTAGAGAGATATTGTGACAAAATAGTAAGGATGGTGTACTTTATAGAGTCTCAAAAAGATTATATAGCTTCTTGCAGGACATATTTAAGCATTTATGATATCTTAAATTAAAATATGAAAAACAAAAAGTACCCAAAACTAGTTGATATTCGGACAAACAAGTAGTGGTGTATTCTTAATACATTTGATTCCTTCTCCTGGTACATACCGTAACGTACATGCGCAGATATGCATCCATATGCATAACATTAGGGGATGTCCATTTGCATGTCTATACACTGGAGTAAAAGTACATGTTTTCATTCAATTTACATATTAGTACATTGATATTTAAAAGTACACATTTTCTCCGTTTCACAAAAATTAGGGATACAAAAACAACATCTTCTACCGAAAATTACATCTACTACCATTATTATTTGTTTCGATTAAAATAATTATGGCGTTTCAAAGCTCTTTGCTATTTAAAAAAAACATGTTTCTCAAATGATGAGCACATTATTGAAAAATAAGTCCATTCAATATTAGAGGAGGGAAACTAAAAGTTTCATACATCTTGAGAGATGGTTCAAGAAATATCTTCATACCATAAATATGGGAACTAACTGTGCGCCTCTCCTAGCAGACCTTTTCCTTTACTCGTATGAGACAAAGTTTTTACAAGAGCTTACACAAAGAAAACAAAAACATTTAGCCCAGTTCTTTAATTTCAGCTTCCGCTACATTGACGATGTTCTTCCTCTAAAAAATCCAAAATTTAAGGAATATTTACATCAGATCTATCCCAATGAGCTTGAAATAAAAGAAACAACTCATACACATACTTCAGCTTCATATCTAGATCTTTTGCAGTATATTGACGAAGATGTACGTTTAAAATATAAGCTGTATGACAAGCGTGATGATTTTAACTTCCCAATTGTGAACTTTCCCTTTCATAGCAGCAATATACCTACCTCTCCAGCCTATGGAGTATACATTTCACAGTTGATTCGTCACTGTCGGGCATGTAATTTATACAGTGATTTTTTTAACAGAGCAAAAACACTGTCACAAAAGCTGCTTATTCAGGGATTTGTTCAGCCTATATTAATTTCATCCCTCAAGAAATTCAATGGCCGTCACCATCACATCATTGAAAGATATGACGTGTCAGTGTCCCAAAGGAAAGCGGACATATTCAGCTAGATTCATGTCTTCCCGGATTGGACTATCGATTTTGACATTTTTCTAGATTGACTCACTTACAGTATGACAGGTGCTGTTAACAGAGCAGGACATGCTTACCCTTTCGGAGCACCTGATGTCACTCTCAGTTTCATGGGAGTTCACACTGTGGGTGCCTTGGTTTTGAATGTTGTTTTTTTTATTTCTGTGCCTTGCGGCTGTCTAGAGCGTCATTGTTTTCCATGTTTCCGTTTTGGCCGTGTCTTTGGACTTCGATTTTTAACTCGTAAGCCGAAGGCGGAGAGTTCTTAAAATCATCCGAGAGATGTCACGTGAGCGTCAGGGTTATTAACGTATCTAAAGAGCTGGATGTTTCCGATCAAATATAGTTCATAAATTTTTTCAAAATCCGCTTTTGTATGTCGAATAGTGAAGGTGTTGCTGTATAAAATCGATGAAAATATACACATGCACTATAAATATGCACAGTATTAACGTCCCTGTCTCTATCAAGAACTAGTTCAATGTTCCTGTCGCGTAGTTATTTGTCAAATGAGAAAATAACATTTGTTACCTGTGTCATGTGTATTGCCTATTTATTGCAATGGATTCGATATATTTTTTCACGTATTACGGAATAACTCAGATATATAAATTTTACTTACTGTTCGTGTTAATTGAACCAGTTCTCGAATAAGCGAAGGAACTTATTCACCTTGAGTGGCTATTTAGCACATATGTGGAACTGGTCACCCATACAGAAATCACACCTCACGACCATTTTCATGTGATTACGAACCTGCCTGTGATTTTATTTATTCACTGATGATAAATTGTACTTTCTGTTCCCGGTTATTAAATCAGTTCTCTAAGGCCAATAAGGCATATAAAATCGTTATTTTCTATTCAGCAGTTCTTTGGATGAAGTCCTACGAAGTTTTGCCGGTGTAGATTTTCAGGGCTTTCGAGTTTCAGCTTCATCGGAGCTTTCATTGTATATACCTCTCCTTTGTTCCTTCGGTATTCTACTGATGTTGTTTTTAAAAAGAGCAATTTTTAACCATAATGAAGCATTCAAATATTAATGCGACTGTAAAGTAAAAAGGAGACACATAAACAAGGTCTACATGAGAACGGCTACTTAATATCACAAATTCGTTAATCTATACCGTCAATAAAAACACGTTGGAAAATTACATGGCTAAATAGAACATCAGATTTAATACTGAAAGAAAGAATTAAAACGAAAGTAAAAATTAACCCGAACAGGTTAATGTCAAAAATACAGTGAGCTCATGGAAAAATAGTACAATCGTCAACAGAACAAGCCTAAAACGGAAGTAAAATTACAAAACATGACCTATGTTTATACCTCCATGCTGGGACTTGTGTTTATACCCCCATGCTTGGACCTATGTTTATACCCCATGCTGGGACTAAGATACCTAATGTATTCATCCCAGTGTTAAAGAACAATAATCATGAATCCAAAATCTGAATGTAAACCTTCGTTTCTTGTGAAAATAAAACCAGACAAATAACCGTTGTTTCAGCATTTCTATCCTTTTTGATTAAAAAGTATTTATTGGTACTTAGTGAACTAGCTAAACGTGTAATCTAATCTTAAAATAAGTTTTTAATTTATAATATTTGTCCATTTCATCAATACAAATATTGCAAAGATTAAAGATAAATATAGAGACTGCAGTTCGTTTTGTGGTCGACATGAACGGTAAATTGGTCGGTATTTAGCACGTGGATGACAGCAAGATCACCATCATCTCCTTGCTTATCGTTTTTATTTGATTTTTAAATTGTGTTTGCACTACTCGATTGCTAGGCAAACAGATGTAAAGAGTACTTTTAGATAGGGGAACTTTATCGAAATTAACAAAAGATAAATATTTCTTCCTTGCCTTTGTTTTCTGTGCCTCACATTGTTCTTTTTTCTTCGAACAGAGTAACGAAAAAACAGTTAAAAATCATACTTTCCGAGACTTCGTTGCGCAAGGTGTAATATAAGATATAAGCTTATAACTCACATGTTACCATTGCTGCTAATTACTTGCCCAAAGTCTGCGAGTTATTTTGCTTGCCTCAACTCTCTTCACAAAAAACACTGGACTTCACGATACACTGAAATACTGACAAAGGTGGCACTTTACCATAATAAAAAAAAAGAAAGCAATAAACTAAAAATTCTAAAATTAATTCGTTGTCTGTGTGCATTTACTTCATATCCCTCCATGCTTCCAGGAGGTGATTGGCCAAATAAGAACCAACATTAAATAGTTTAGGTCAAGGATGCCATTATTCAAAAGTAAACTTAAGGTTCATCATAACAATTTGTGCTCCAAGTCCTTATTTACCGGGGTAGATTTTACATGAGTACAGACAAAACTGTAAAACATTTTAAACTTTAAAGGCTAGCACTGCATAGATATGTAATTTTTGTATTCAGAATTAAAAAATAATTAAAAAAAAAATGTTTTGTTTTTGCTGTGCATTTTTTCTCCGTGTTTGCAAAAGCCCCAAAATAAAAAAAGACAGGTAAACAGTTCGAGACGACCCCCTTGTCATACAAGTAAATTATACATTTAAATCACCAATGACAATGGTAATAACACGGGGCCTAATCTGCTCGAAAAATATTTTAGGTGATTCCCGAGATAAGTAATTTAATTGTGGGTGATTACCAAAAATATGTAAACAAACCCGCTTCAGAAATGACAAGGTGAGAATCTTTCAACTATACTAGTGTTCATATTGCATTATTTACAAAGTGATTATGCTCATTCTATGGCAAATGTAATAGCGATTTTCCCTGTATAAGTTTTATTTCAAAATCATTTGTAATTTTTGTGTGAAACGTGCACAAAAGAGCAGATCGTAAGCAAATATTTAAGCAGTCAGTCTTGTTTATGAAATAAAAACCTTATTTCAGTGTCTTATGAAAGTTTCTTCGCTTTATTTTAGAAGCTCTAAATGATGTCTAAGAACTGCAACTATGAAAACAGGTTTAAATTTGGTATTTAAGCAAATATTACAATGTACGCAGATTTTTGTGGGTGATCGCCAGGAGTAAGTAAGTTTCTGATGGTGAATACCAAAACTCAAGAAAATCAAATTAATCAAATTCATGGGAAAAAATGTCAAAATTTAATACTAGATTTCACCGGGGTTTTCCAGGTTGAAACATTGCAACATTACTAACATCATATGACAACCATCAAACATCTGGAGTAAAAACAATATTCATAGGCATAGAAACAAAACTTATCTAGAATGTTTGCAGGGTAAGTTAGGCATTTTGGAGTCAATTTCACATTCATGGTGGTCTTATTTACGTACAAGACAAGAACAACAATAAAAGCGTTGTTCCATTGCTTGGTTTTACCATGTGTTTGTGGAGAATTTGTCTCAATTGCATTTACTCCATATCCCTTCATTGTTAATTTTAGACGAGAATTTGTCTCTCCTGCAGTGTTGAGTCTTTCCTGTTATCTTTTTTATTCCATTTTAAAAGATTTCCCGTGAGAGAGATGTATGCTGTATATACATTTCAGTTTGTTCTTGAGAGAATTTTTCATATGGATGCACTATCACTCTTTCAAATTTTGTTTTTTATTTTTTTTTGTAATTTTAAATTGTTTTTCTGACCACCTGTTTATTGTTCCTACGTCTCACGATTTCATTATGCCAAGTATTCTTACAATTGACTCGATGAAGTGCCCTGTTGTTGTTTAAATGTTGTGATCGTATTTTACTAGTCTTTTAGTCGAGAAATGGATGACAGCGATTGTAAGAACACATTGCCAGTTAAGTTTATGTTTGTTAACGATCCGCGGTATCCATGGATCAAAGGAAAAAAGACATGGATGTAGCGTTGCTCAGCAATTAGCAATGAATTTCGCTCAAACCGGTGCTAGGGGCCGTCTTGGACTTGCTATGAAGTATGAGTAATGCTCATTGTGGAAGGCCTCATGGTGACTTCCAGATGCTTGGGTTTACCATGTGTTTGTGGAGAATTTGTCTGATTTGCATATACTCCATATCCCTTCATTGTTAATTAAATACTAGGAAAAAGAGAAAAAAATCGACATCAACTAACTTGTCGCCCATTAGGCAAAATCAAAAAACAAGCAAATCATTTATAGCATTTCATATGTTGTATGGACATATAATAAATATAAGTAGCATATCAAAGGTATTGAAAGCAATTCATTTGGTCTTAGGGAGCAACCATTTGATTTTTATGGGGGCAAGGAAGGAATTTGAAAAAAAAAATCCAGGATCAGAAATTTGGCGGAAAAAAAATATCAGGACAGGAGGAAGTTGAAAAAAAAAATAACCAGGATGATATATATGAAGCAATATTTCTGGCTTGGTTCTAAAAAAATACAGGATAACTTCAAGTGAAAAAAAATTGTCAGGCTAAAAAATACGTGAAAAAAAATATCCAGAATCAGATGTTCCTTCCTTGCCCCCCTCCATAAAAATCAAATGGTTGCCCCCTTAGATCCATATCAAAGGTTTTAGAAGCACATCATTGGTCTTTGAAACATAACATAGGTCTCATGAGCAGTTTAGTGTATTGAACAAGTTGCATATCAAAGGTCTTATGATCAACAACAGTAGTCAGTCCATACAACGACAAACATTTTAAAGAGTTCGCTAATAATTGCATTCACTACAAGAAAGTGGATCTTGAGAAGAACAAAGATTCCCCCGGAATTATAGGAACCAGAGTCATATCTGAGAATAAATTATTTTTGTAATGTCACTGGTGATGATATCCGTTTTGATATTGATGAAGACATCGCCAACAACAACGGTGGCAGCATTTTGTACATTTGTTTTCAAGTTAAACTCTAAGACTACACGTTTCGTTGAATATTTCATTTTTGGATTATTTAAGAATTTTCGCCTCCATCTTTTTGCTTCGTTATTCCTTTGCCGATATATTTCAAATGCTGACTTTGAAAATTTGAAAGTTCGGTTCCAGGTCTCTATGACATGCCGATTAGGAGAAATTCTTACTGAAAATATAGATAAGTATGTGGCCCTGACTTCATTATCCCATATCTTTATTAATTTTCATCCCTCGAATGCCTAAGAAATAATGCCTAGTATACGGTGTATTGATACAAAAAGTTCTTTCACCACACTGTTGTGTTAAAAGAACGGCGCGACATAGCGTGTGTAAACATGTCAGAGGGCGTGGTCAATCCAATATGGAGGAAACGGTGTGGTAGGGCTGATAATCTGAGGGAGGAAGAGCTATATACCACCTGTTTTTGAGATTGAAGCAGACATGGTCATGATGGTGTGAAGTATCGTCCTCTGATCATTAAAGAAACACATTCTCACAACTGTATCTAATGAGACTGTCATTGAGACATGACATTTTCTATTTAGAAAGTAAAAGTTTCGGGTTTTAAAATTACAAAATTTATCTATCTCAAGTTGAAAAAGTCGTATCTCGCTCGATGCTGTTGTGGAATCTATATATCACACAAAAAAATGAAATGATATGTCTTGTTGTTTTCACAGCAGTTGTAGCGGACACAAAACTGAAGATATTACAGCAAAAGGCCTTCCAAAATAACAATAACCAGAAGAATTGCAGTTATTTATTTATTTCTGTGTTTTTGGACGGAAGAATGGACATTTAAACTAGTATTTTCCCGGATAGCCACGGCACTTAAGTATAGCAGTTGCGACAATTCACGTCATTTTATATTTTTTCGAGTTTTAGAGACATTTAGTGCTTCAATTTCGATTTTAACATTCTCGCTAAAGCCCGCATTTTGAAAATCGAAATTTTACTATTTCTAGCGAAGCTTGAATTATACCCAGAAAGAGAATCGAAATGTATTTAACTAGATATCTTGATTAAATATATGAATGGAAATCACCCATTAAATATGTCGTACTCTTGAAATCACCCAAATATATTTGCTTATTCCATTTCTTTACTGTTATATAACGACTTTAACTCCATTTAAACTGTTTTAATTCATATTTTGGTCAACAAAAGAGCATTACATGTATTTTTATTCCCTCCACTGGCTGTAGCTTTCTACAAAAGTGAATTAAGTAGTCGTCTTCAGCTTTTAAATGGAGCAATTTCACTTTTGTGCACGCTTCAAGCTTAAACCATTGGAACTTGAAAACCCTGGTATGGTCAGTTCGTTTCAAAATCAAATTGTCCGCAGAATGCGCGTGGTTGTATTTGTTTGTTTTCTTGATTTAGAAAATAAAAACAATTTATATATGGAACATTCCTTTCCACCCAAAATTTTTTTACGTATTCGCGAATTCACCCACATTTTTTTACGAGCAGATTAGGCCCCGTGAATAACAACAATACCAATGGGAATATTTCAAACAGATCTTGCAAGATAGTTTTATTTTAGGTTATTTTGAGGAAAAGAAAAAAATGAACCTTTTTTGTCAGGTAAATTTAACCTTATTTTCTTGGAAAACTAATTTAACTCTTGCATAGCTATGTAGTGCTAGCCATAACACTTCAATATTTTATCTTAGCTGTGCTCTGCTCATGTGTAAAATCGCATCTACATTGTAGCCATTTTGTTGCGTTTGTTAAGATGAACCTTAATTTCTGTACACTGCGTTTTTGACACTTAAAAGTCAACGGATTCTTACCATTTTTATACATTTGAAAGCCAAAAAGCTGAAAGAAGAAAATTTCCGAAAGAAGAAAACGTGTGAGGCCAAAAAAAAAGAATATTAGTTTTCTTGTCGTAGTATAATCACAATACAAGGTGAATATCCTCATGTATTAAATGTGACCGAGAACAATATACAAAACAGTTTATCTTGAAGAGTCAATGTGTATGTTTCAGAAGTAGATATTTGTGTCCAATTTGCATAAACTTTTCAATAAAAGCATGGTTACAACTTGCTTTAGATTACTATTCATACAAAGTTGTAGTAATGTTTTTCTGTATTGACAGTTCGTGAAAAGGATCAGGCGACATAACTTATACTGATGACCGGTAATTATAGTCATAAAAGTCAACTGACCGGTCATTACCATCACTATGTTTAAATTTTAAAAAAGGAACACTACTGTTGGTTCGGGATAGATTTGTTGTCATTGTTTACAGTGCGAGTCCGCTGTCGCGATGAATTTTTGAAGAAACCTCGATCCTTTTTTTTTCTTCCGTATTCGTTTGCAGATTCCAAGTCCTGCATTTATCATCCTTTGACGGTAAACTTACATGTTCTGTTAGATGCCAGTTTTTATTTAGTTTCGGTAATCCCGTAAATCTCAAAGGGCTGATGATGTCGTTTTTTTATAACCTTACTTTCTTTTTGAAATACCTGTACCAAGTCAGGACCATTGCGATCGACATTTTTTCCGGTGGTATTCACATAATTTTTCTTTAGATTCATGGAATTCGGCTCTTCAAAACTCTGTTCGGTAATTTTGTTAGTACCGCCATTTCTTAATGCCAATTTACCTTACTTAGACAGGGGTCATCGCGTAAGATCATTGTGTATTTTTTTTAAAAAGTGAGAAACATACATAAAACACTAAAATAGGAATATATTCTAGTATGACTTCTAAATTCTGTATCAGTGTGTTTTGCCTGTAATATTTTTTAATGATGATTATTTCTCTCAAAAATATCCAACGAAGCAATATATTACATATAAAACATTATCTTCAACAGTTTTAGCTATTCATGACTACTTGTAGAGAAGTAAAATAACAAAGACGTTAGTGTACTGAATCAATTAGACCTCCTATTGATAACATTGTATATTGTCATATCATAACATCCATCATAATGTATGTCTCTTTAATTTTCGATCAGGTGGATCACTCAAAAGTTGTTGTGTTTCATTGTACGATGGTAACTGCAGCGAAAATGTCTTTCACACGATACATTTAGTTTTCCATCTGTCCAAGTACGAATATGTGAAATAAAGGTACATACAACAAAATTCGAATATATATCATTATAGGTACCAAAATTTAAAAATGACGATACAATGTTTACACTCACAACTGATAATTTAGTCTATTATTGTTACTAGAAAAAGTTTGAAATCTAGGCTATATGACAAACGTGATGATTTTAACTTCCCAAATGTGAACTTTCCCTTTCTAACAGCAATATACCTACCTCTCCAACCTATAGAGTGTAAATCCCACACTTAATTCGTTACTGTCGAGCATGTAGTTTATACAGTGATTATTTGAATAGAGCAAAACACTATCCCAATAGCTGTAAAGTTAGAGATTTGTTCAGTCTTTGTTACTGTCATCCCTTCAGAAATTCTATGGCCGTCACCAAGACAGATATGAAATGAAAACGGACATTTTTACGTCTTCACGGATTTGACATAACCGGTTTTGGCTCAAGCCTGGATTAACTTACTGATAGTGTGACGGGTACCACAAGCGGAGCAGGACATACTTACCCTTCCAGAGTACCTGATGTCACTCCCAGTTTTCATATGAGTTCACATTATGATTGCCTTAGTTCTTATTTCGTCTTTTTATTTCCACGTCTTGGGCTGTCTCACGTCCTTGTTTTTTGTTTTTCTCTGCTGTCGTTTTTTCCATGTCTTTTGACTTTGATTTTTTTTGTGGTCATCACTTCCCTTGTTCTTTCCGTATTCTACTGCCGTTGTTTCATGCCGTCTGACAAAATTGCGTCCAGGGTACTCATCTTGAAGGCTTTAAGACTCAATGTAACACACTAAATAGCTAAATTGCGGGGCTGCTGTTTCTGCAGATGTTCATTTCGACAAGTGCAAATCTAATTAAGCCTCAGAAAGGCTCATATGCATCATTTCACAAACGAAATGCAATAGAAAAACACTAATGAAGACAAGAGACAAATATAAATAACGATAGGAACTCGGGTTAGCCAGATTGGTACTGGCACTAGCAAAAGCCAATGGAAGGGTTAAACCGGATTATGGGTACACAAACCTCCCCTTTCTCTATCCCAATACCCTATAGTATAATAAACATACGAATAAAACCCAATACAGGCCCAAGTCCGGCTGTCCCAAGTTCCTATAGGTGTTTGCGTTTGTCTTTTGTCTTATTTGTGTTTTCCAGTGTATTATTTCCCTAGCAGATTGTGGCATGTAATTATAATTTTCAGCCATTGTAGGTGTTTCCTGTTGTCCCTTTTATTTCAGACTACTAACCCTTTGACCACTATCTTGGAGAAGAAAATCATATGACAAAACGTAATTTATAAAGATAGCTCAAAGACTGCTCGCCGCTAAACTTCTGGCTAACTCAAGGAACCTAGTTTGCTGCTAAAACACTTTCGCACTAGGGAAGAAAAACCGAAAAATTTCCAAACGTAGTTTACCGACATTCAGGTCTCACATACAATTATGAGATATGTTTACGTATACTGCTTAAGGAGTGAACTCAGGTTCGTCGACAGGGTCGCGTCTTCTGCTATGCATACATGTTTTAGTATGACAAGTCGAAAACTAAATTCGTAGCCAGGAACAAGTCCGATAATTTAGATGAAACGACTCAGTGCTAGGTCTTAGATAATGAAATACATCGGCAAACGAATACCAAAGCAAGAATGAGGAAAGGGGGACTTCTAAAATCCAAAATCTAAAATCACGGCAATTCATATCCAACACGAATTGAGACCGTTTGACAAAGACAAAACAAATAAAACAAAAATGAACAAGAACACCACATAACTAAATCACTAGCAGTGTGAACCCCTACAAAAACTGAGTATCATCAGGTGCTCCGGTAGGGTAAGCATGATCAGCTCCACGCGTGGCACAAAAACGCGCCCTTCGCAAGTACGACAAATCGTAAGGACGACCATAGAATTAAATCTTAATTTCAAGTATTCATCCAGAACCCATTTGTTTCTGATTGGCAGTTAACATCTGTTTGTGAAGTCCTTGTATTGAAAAGATGTTCTGGAACATCGTATCAGCCGAGATACTTATACACCATATTTCTCTAGGCAGATGGGATGTTACTACTTAGGAATGGAAAATTATAATAGGAAATTTGCAACCATTAAGTTAGTCTTTAATATTAGTATTTAAGTCGTCCATTTTTTGTAATTTTCGAAAAACAGATCTAAATATGAAGCAGATTTGTAATGTCTGTAATTTCCACTTGACTTGGATATATTAGATGTAAGTATTCATTAAGATAGAGTGGAACAAGACATCAGCAATAAACGGAAAAGGTGAAATTGAAGAACTTAGCAATGTGTTTTGTTTATCTTATCTTTTGATGTGTTTTTTATATAAATTCCGGTCGGTTTGAACTTGCTATGATGTATGAGCAAAGCTCTTATTTGAAGGCCTCATAGACTTCAAGATGATCAATAAAAACGTATAGTGTGCTGTTGCTTACTTTTATTATGATAAAAACTATGTCTCATTGCATTTACTACATATCCTGTCATTGTTAATCATAGAATGCGAAAAAAAAAGATCGGCAAGTAGGGGTGCATTATTGGTGCCTATAGGAATACCAGTTGTTTCTTAGAATATCGAATCCACCAAATTCAAGACCAGCATGATTTTTTCCCTACTAAATTTGATGTTGGAATGATGTGGTCCTTGAAAAAGTAAGATAACAAGATATTTGTATTTGAGTAGTGAATGGGGAATACAAAAATGCAGAGTAGGAAAATCAAAAGTTTTGATTCTGTGACATGATGGAGATCTTGAGGAAGATCTTTTCAATTTTTAAGAATCTACATTTTATATATTAACACCACTAGTATAAAAAATGTCTCTTACATATCTAACTAAGAAAATGTATTATTTAAATTACCGCTATTTTTTATTGGAAGTGATCAAAAAAGTAATGTGTTAAAATGTGTTAAAAGTAAGAAATAAACAAAACAAAAAAGAATCAGATTGAAGTGTAAATGACCTCATATGATTTGATTTAGTTGTTTAACGGTACTCTTTTTGATTTTTTTCTCTAATACATATATTAGTGACAAAGGGCCATTCTAGCGTTTAATACTATCAGTAAACTTTGATTTCAGCTTTAATGGTTTGAAGGTTTCCAGTTCTGTCTTTATTATTGTTAACATATGAATGATAAGTGTATTATTCAGAAATATAAATTATGAAATTTAAGACTTATTTGTTAAAAAAGTCATTCTTGATATAGAGATTAAAATATTTTGGTAAAAGTATGATAAAACCACAATGAAGACGAGTTAGTTATGATAAAATATTATGATGTAAAATTAAAAAAACTGACAACTTGAGATGCCCGCCCTGCATAAACTGCCCGAACTAAAGAATCGATGCATACGAATAATATTGGGTGTGTACATTTTCTCTCACTTTTACCTAATTTATATATACATATATAAATGACACTACTTATAGCATCAGAGTTTATAATATTGAGAATTATCTAAAAAATCGCGTGATCCCTATTTCATTCCGATTATATCGTACGTACTGAAGTAAGTTCAAACAGAATAATGCAATAGTGATTGCATTGCAATCTTACTAGATCCTCAAAATATAAAACAAAGTTAGAAAGAACAACCCCTCTTTTTGGAATAATAAGACATTTAGGTAATATTTTATACTGCAAAATAAAATAAATGAAAGCCTTAAGTTGATACTTTTTCCGTAGGCTTTAATAAATGTTCAAAAATGTGTTTCGCAAAAAGATCCTGTTCTCGGTATATGTGAAATATGTGAGTTATATTATTTATCTTACTGATTAGTTATCAAGAACCAAATATTAAAGGCTCACAATTGATTTAGTTCACCTTCCAATTGTGACAGAGTATGTCGCAGAATATCAAATCTTACTTTTGTCTCTACAGTAATGGTAAATTACACATTTCCTATATCTTAAAAAACAAAAAATCACCGAAACTTTCTGCATATAGCCTTTTCGACAATTTAAGACTCCCCAGTGCAGATAAAAATCAAGTGTGTATCATACACCCCGTAAGCTCAGTTGGAATATTTCAGTCCATGTAAGGGAAATTGATAATTTTGAAATTTAATGAAACCCTTCTGGTTCCTGGCATAACTATGACAGTTATGTACATATTTCCAATAGGAGGGCAAATTAAAACAATTTACATATTTTGATAGCAAAAGTCATTGTTGGAAGCCTCATAGTGACTTCCAGAAGAAGAACGACAATAAAGTCGTCGTTTCGTTGTTTGGTTTTACCATTTATTTGTAGAGACTTTGTCTCAAGTGCATTCACTTTATATCCATTCATTATTTGATAACACGAACACCGGTTTTCTATCAGAATCAATGGTAACTAAATATGGGATCAAGGGAAAAAAACAACGGTTCTGGTCTTTATAGTACTCTAAAAACTAGTTATTATTCAGGTAAAAAGCATATATTCAAATTACAATAAATACACCTTATTATACCCCTCGCTTTAGCGGGTGGTATATAGTGATCATGGTGTCCGTTCGTCCATTCGCCCGTTCGTTATTCCGTCCGCCATAGGGTGCATACTTTGTGGCGACAACTCCTCCTAGACCACTTGGTGAAATTCAATGAAACTTTCACAGAATGTTCAGTACATATTGCCATTAAGCACCAGCTATTCAAAAATTTGATTTGACTTGAATTTTTTGGTGATTTTTTTTTATATCTGGAATCAAATGGGGGGGGGGGG